>VWZZ01005124.1:0-18927 GCA_013399095.1 Psophia crepitans | reverse complement strand
CCTCCTGGCGGTGGCAAGGCCCAGCGCAGGACTGGGCAAGAAGTACTAAATCGGCCGTAAAAATAGCCAGAATCACAGCGCCGACCTAACCACCGCGTCAGGCAAAAGGGTCTGAAAGTCCTCCACGGGGTCTCTGCAAAAGCGGGGAAATGACGGGGTGGCCCGAAGCTGGCGTCGCCCTCACCTTTTCAGACGGGTTTACTGGGGAAAAGAGGGTTCAGGAACACCCCCCAGGTTTCCACAGTCCCTGGAACAATTCCTTGGCACCACAAATAGGTGTGAGCACAACCCCAGAAATGCCCTTAGGTCCCACCACGACTTAATCGGACCCAAACAATGTCGGCCAAGAGCTTATGTTATTCTTTGTCAGCCACTGAGAACCCCACCAGTGTCCACTGGAAAGGACCACCCGGCTTTTGGCAGGCGCACTTCAGTTCTCACGGTGGTGTAACAGCCCAAAACTCAGCACATGGCTGTGTTGCAGTCAGCTTCAGTACAGGGGTTTGCAACAGCCCTTGCAGACCCTCTGTAGGCAGTGTGGTAACTTCCACAAAGACAAGGACCAAAACTTGGAGAGGAAAATAAGCAGTCACTATGAAACTCATGGGATCCTTTCTATTCGATTGCCCAGTGTAGTAGACATACTCACATGAGGTGCAGTCATCATACATGTAGTTTAAAAATACAGGGCATCAAGATGAAGATCAATCCTGCTTTACTCTAAAGAATAGGTTCATAAATTAATTATAGGTTCCTTAAATGATTTATAGCTGTTATAACCATTTTACAGATGAGTAATACATTTTATAAGTCCATCAACACAAGATTTAATAGATAGGCAATCAATCAGCCTGCATGATAACTAATTAACGGTATATTAAAACATCTTTCAGTCCTCTATTAACCCCTAATGGTCTGGCCATGAACATACCCTTATCACAACCCCAAGTACAAGTAAGAAAAGCCAGCCGACCTATCCCGTCCCTTGAAGCCATTAATCTCCAACTCAACTTGCAGCTCCAGGGTGAAGGAGCATAACTAACCTGGCAGCCTGCCCCTGAAGGTCTACAGGCTCCTGCTCTTCTGGAGCAGTGGGAAACGCAGCATCTCCCATCTCATTACCTGGATTTCCATGACTCTGGGACGCTGATACTCATCCTTCGCTCTTTAGTATTAATACTTTGCCTCTACCAAAGGCCAGCTAGGAGGCATAAGACCCTACTGCTCATTTAACACTGAGGAAATGCACTTTTCAGCTCTTGATGGACAACTTTCTACTCTACTTCCCACACACAGTAAGCAAAACTCCTTATCCTCATCCAATAAAATATGTGTCAGAGAAAAGATGACACTCAGCATCCACTGACTCAGGACCTCATCCTTTAAGAAAACAATCTGCCCTCTGCTCCAAGTCCTATATAATCCTGTGGATGGCTAGTCCACTTGCTTTATCTGTCAAGGGAAGAGACTGATGCCAACGTTTCTATAAGAAAAAGAAATGCAGTCAAACCCTCAGGCCTGTTTAGATCCACATGAAATGTCTGCATTAAGTGCAGCCACTGCAGCTCTCAGCTGATTAAGGTTGCACTGAGCTCACTTCCTGAAGGCTCACAGGCTGTGTGAAGGAATGTGCTTCCTAATCAGTTTTCCAGATTCAGAAAATGCTTGTCAACATTTGAAAAGACACACATGCAATTTTAAACACGCACAAGCACACATCAGGAAAAAAAAAAAAATTACAATCCTTCCCTTGTACAAGCTTTCAGAGGCCCCGTGGGTTACTGGATACTCCCATAGAAAACGTTCACATGCTAATTAGCTGCAATTTGTCTGCACTAAAATCTCATTTTTCTTCATAGCAGTGTTAGGGCAGAGCACCACAATACCTAACTGTACTGCTCCCAGCACACGAGCAATGTAATGAGCTATCCTATGTATGTTACACAGCATTATGGGGTGTAAGTATCTTGGCACCTGTATGTTCAAATAGCAACAGCAGAGTGGCCACTTGCCACTGCAGAATCAACCTCCTCTAGGGTCTTACCATTGGATGTATCTGTCACTCAGCACAAAAAACAACATTACATTCACCATGATCTGCCTGTTCTGATGATCTGCACACACACACATGGGGGGTGGAGGGGTGGGAAACAACCTCTGCCACTGTAATGTACCCATGCTTAAAAGAAATCACCATCTAGTCATTGCCGCAGTCTGGGGTGATGCCAGCATTGTTTTTTACTGCACTAGATGTGCAGCTCCGCTTCCCTACCCAGCTGTGTATTGCTGCCAGTCTGATTCCTCAGACTCACTTCACAGGGGCTGTACGGAAGTTTTTAAAAGACTAAGAAGGAAGGGTAAAGCAGAGCCAGACAGAAGTGAGCCAAAGGCACCCAGCTTTAAGAGTGGCTGGATTCCGTTCCTGTGGGATGTCTTATCTTCCCAGCCAGCAGCCTGTAGGAAAGGCAAGCAGCTGTGTATTGCCCCAGTGAGTGAGAAAGCTGACAAACCTGGAAGACAAACACAGTGTGAGGAGCATACCGCAGCCAAGGAGCTGTTTCCTCCCAGCATGGAAGCAGAGGACAAGACAGAGAAGCCTCTTCAGTGGAAAAGGTCATCTGCAATTTTGGGGTGGGGGTTTTTTTGTTTGTTTTTATAATTTTTTTTTGTGCACTGTGGTCTTACATATTTTGTGGGTTTGGGTGATCCTTGGAGAATTTTTCAGGACACAGCCTATGGCTCCATCTCTGCAACTCCAGGGGCTGGTGTTGGACCTGGTGACATGGTGATGGTGAGAGCTCCTGCTCTTACTTGAATCAGCACATTGATTTCAAGGGCACACACTGGGACCTTAAATTTTAAAAGTTAGAGAAGCTTTCATGGCATATCCCTGCTACTGTGTACAACAATTTATTCCCCAGAATTCCTTTAAAAATCCTTTAACTGCCACTTCATTCAGAAAGATTTCATCAAGCCGACAAATAGTGTATATGCGATGTTCCTCTAGTTAGTTTTCAGGGAGGACCTGTAACCCCAAAAGCTAGCTTTTCAGCTGGCTCCAACTGCCGTAGCTCTCCTACTTCGAGAGGAGAGCTTTACATCAGAGTCCATACTGTCAGCACCACTTCCAGGGCAGAATAAAATTACAGACAGCCCTTCCAATCCCATGCAATGATCCATTCAGTTCTTTAATTTTCAGTTCGGCACTTTCTGAGGCAAGTAGTTAACAATAATGTGAATTAGTATAGCTATAAATAGCTGGACGTAGCAGAAGCGTAGCTGAGCCTAAAGGGAAAAAGAGTTTTCCTGGTGGGAGACAGAGCTTATAAGCAAAACTTTGCCACTTTGGGGCCATCCCTGTGGTGGACAGGGATCTTGAATGCTTGATGCTTTTTATTTTTGCTTTCACAACCAAAATTAAACTAGCCACATGGCAAACCCTCCAAAACCAAGGCATTTGCATCCACTGATTTTGTAAAATCAGAGCCAAGATTTTGTGTCCTGCTCTAACAAGATCTTTTAATTCCTCTGTGTGGAGTCACTCTCACACAAACTCCCTGTTGCATTCAGGCTTTATACACATCCTTTCTATTCCTTCATTCTTTTATTGGGCTTCTATCTTGAGCAGGTTCCTTAGCACTAAGGCAGGCATATAATGCTGTTACTGCCATATCCTTAATTATTCCTTTCTTTCTTTTATACTCATAAGCACTAATTGAGTCATGATCTCTTTGCAAATCTGACTTAACCTGCTGTTCTCCTGCTTGCTCAGGCACTGCAAATAAAAAAATAATGGCACTGGTTATTAACTGAGGCCTGGCAATATAACTTGCCTCTCAGCCCATGACGGGTAAAAGTTCAACTGAAAAGCAAGGTGTCTAAATGCATAGTAAGTGAACCAGAGCTAAGTGCCAATCTGACATACAAGAAAAGCACAAGCAGAAAAGAATATAACTTCAGATCTCAAGTTGAGGCAATTGTCAAAACATAGATGAGCTTTAATTTAAAAAAAAAAAATTATTAGTAGCTAGATGGGGAGACAGACAACACACACACACACACATTTCAGTTGCATGTGTCAGGTAGCATCAGCCTGCAGAGCAACGCTCTGAAGCAAGCCGAACTGAAAAAACTCTTCAAGCTTTCTGACTAGGGAAACCAAACTCCCAGGTAGTGCAGATGATCAACACTGTAATTCACCACAGACTGGAGAACAGACATGGTATAAACTCAATATTTTTTCCCTCACTCTTGATTTTCTTTGCTATTCCCCCGCGACTATATCCCTCCTTTCCCCTTACAATTATGCCATTCATGGGCTAGTTAGAAAGCCTTCATGCAGCTGACTTCATACCTCTGAATCCCCATCAGTTATAATCACAGCTGTAGAATCTAGTGGATGAAGAGGCTGCCTCATATTTCAAAGTTTAATGAGTTCCATTCCTGTTAATATTACACTTCTATTAAAATTCATGGTCATTTTTTCCATTAATTTCATTTATAAATTAATTCCTTCTAATTTTCTAAAGCATTAACATGACCAGTGACTTATGTAGGTCATCCCAAATGAGTGTCAGTAAAACCTTTAAAAGGCAACATCTTGTATTCTGTACATCTTGATCCTGACCCTCCCACAATTTATAACTGGGATTCACAAGGTAGGGAGAAAGAAAAGGAACCACTTTATAGTTTACGTTCAGAGAATGGTGAAAAATTAACATGTTCCAGGTGACAAAAAGAGCTCTTGTACAGAGGGAACACTGTGCCTGTGAACTAAGAGAGTTCTGCTTCACTTAGAGAAAGATATATGGGCAGGAGGAGTAAAAAGCCTGGATGTTACACTGTCTTCTCTTTTCTTCTTTTTCTGCTCGAAGACTGATCAGCATGCCAGAAGGCAATCATGTCCTGCAGATAAGTGGAGTAGGAAACCAAGAATATTGAAAAGTATCTATCTAAAGCTGCTCACAGTGCAAGAACACCTGAAGTAAAACTGCTGAAAGTTTACCAGGATGTTTTTGAAGAACTAGAATATCGCAGAAGACACATCACATCCATAAAAATTATTCAGTCGGTTCAGTGCATGCCTACCAAATTCTATGAGAAAACAGCAGAAGCAATAAAGTAAACAAAATAAAGACGACAGAGAGTCCACAAGTGCCACGAGGCAACATGACTGTCATTGAAAGGCTGGGCTTCTGTAGAACCTCAGCAGCTATGAGCTTTAAAGAGTCATCATTGCCCAAAGCTTAACTGGAAAAGAAAGACTGCAAATGTATCTCAATGTTTGATAAGACACATTTGCAGTGAATCACTTTAAGGCCATGTCATGTTCCAGTCTTGGCAGTTCTGACCTACAGCTTTCCCCAGGGCATGCAGTGTCCTGTGAGCACTGCCACAGGAGAGGCAGCTACCATCCCACCAGCAGGTACATCAGGCTGCAGCTGGCCAGACCATGAACTAAAGTCAAAATATAAGACCTGCCTCATTGAAGCTTTTTCATAAGGAGGCCCAATAAAACTGGGTAATTTGCTACCCGCGCACGGTAGCTTGTTAGTTAGCAGTCTCTGAAGCGCCATCCTCCCCTGGTGATATGCCCCAATAACAACATCAGTATGACAACTTATTGGTGCAAGCAATCACTGCAGAACCTCCCAAATCATCAATAACCCATGACAAGTCCCGAAGACCTACCTTACACAAAGCACAGCAAAGTGTAACGCACAGGGCCGTATTTCCTTCACTCTCACACTGGTTCATCATCCCACTGCTGCGGTTTAACACAGTACAGGGACTTTTCAAGAATTCAAAGTTAGTCTTGGACATCATTTTTGATGCTGCACATGAGATGGTTGAAACAAATAAAACAGTGTGAAAAACATTGTTTTCCTGCTCCAAAGTGTTTGCAATGTGTTATCAGTGCATTCGCTACTGCTATGCACACCCTACTTTATACATATTTAAAAGATTCCCATGGAGCTGCTCACAATTTACAGGGATGAATTAATTTTTAGCTGCACAAGTGAAAGCTGTAGACACTAGCTGGCAGCTCGTAGAGCTTACTATACATTGCTTCCTCAACAAAAAAAAAATACTTCTGTACATAAACCTGCAAAATTTGGATCACCAGCAAACTCGAAGCACATAGTTATTGTCAGATTAATTCTTCTAGCTGGAAGTAGCGGTCCTTAAAACACTCAAAGATATCACTATTTTGTTCCAGGGAAAGCTAAATTGCATTAAAATCTCAGAGGATGTCCAAATCATTTGCAAAACTGGGATAGTCTGAGCTCCAAGGAAACACACAGTATCGTAAAGGCAAGGTAAAAAAGGCTTTATAACTCTGATGTTTCCAAGGTCAGGTGGAAGTATCAAATACAAAGTGTGTTCACTGCTCCCTAGTGTAGGTGGAAAAACAAAGGAAAAACAATCTCCGGCTTTGCTTTTGGTCTAGAGGAATTCAGGGACCACAAAACACCAATCACGCTACTTACTGCAGTGCCAGAAGGAACTCAGGATGCTAGAATAATGTATGGCCCTGTACAGAATAACGTCACAGTGCTTTATGGACATACAAATAGGACAAGATCCCTCTCTCAAGCTAATTATTTGAAAACTTTGGATTCTCCAAACACAAATGTATTGCCCTCCACTGCACACACAACTGCTTTAAAACGCAATTATTATTCACAGACAGGAACCTGAACAGTTTGGGAAGAAAAGGATCAGAGCAGTTGTCAAAGAACTGAATTTATTATCTTGTTAGGAAAAGAAAAAGAGAGAAAAAGAAAAAGAGAGAATGAGACCATATTAATACAGCACATACATGTTTCAGTATTGAAATTCAAGTGCAAGAACTATCAAGCATTTAAGGTAATATTAGCCACTGTCTTAAGTAGCCACTGATTAGTACACAGCTAGTTAGTATAAGCTCTTCATTTAACTGTCTGTACAAGAGTTGTTTAGTGACTGACAATACTACATTCAGTTTCATATGATCTGCAACATTCATCTGATCTGCAACCAGGAGCAATTGCAGCCAGAGAAAGGAGTGAGAAGATGTGAGAAGTACAGCTCTGCAGACACCAAGGCCAGTGAAGAAGGAGGGGAAGAGGTGCTCCAGGCACCAGAGCAGAGATTCCCCTGCAGCCCCCAGAGAAGACCATGGTGAGGCTGGCTGTCCCACTGCAGCCCATGGAGGTCCATGGTGGAGCAGATATCCACCTGCAGCCCATGGAAGACCCCACACCAGAGCAAGTGGATGCACCTGAAGGAGGCTGTGATCCCATGCGAAGTCCATGCTGTCGCAAGCTCCTGACAGGACCTGCCCCATGGAGAGAGGAGCCCATGCCAGAGCAGGTTTGCTGGCAGGACTTGTGGGGGACCCATGCTGGAGCAGTCTGGTCCTGAAGATCTGCACCCATGAAAGAGTGCAGGGGAAGAGTGTGAGGAGTCCTCCCCCTGAGGAGGAAGAAGCATCAGAGACAAAGTGTGATGAACTAACTGCAACCCCCATTCCCTGTCCCCCTGAGCTGTTGGGGAGTGGGGGAGGAGAGAGTGATATTGGAAGTGAAATTAAGCCTGGGGAGAAGGGAGGGGTGGAGGAAGGTGGGTTTTGTTTTTAATTTGTTTTTATTTCTCATTACTCTGATTTGATTGGTAATAAATTAATTTTCCCGAGCGAAGGCTGGTTTGCCTGTGATGGTAATTGGTGAGTGATCTCTCCGTGTCCTTACTTCTACCCAGGAGACTTTTGTTGTATTTTCTCTCCCATGTCCAGCTGAGGAGGGCAGTGAGGAGGGCTTTGGTGAGCACCTGGCCTCCAGCCAGGGTCTACCCACCACAGATGCAGAACAATGAAACCTTAATAGGACTTACTAAAACAGAGCAGAAATCAGGATCAGGTCCCACAGCTCCCACAGGCACTTTCTGGAAGTCTTTCAGAGGGGTTTTGGCTGCCTGGACATAGGCATGAAGTGCCATTTTAGATGCCCTTTGAGTATGTGAGACATCCACCTGGGTCTGACACACACGATATGACATGAAATTGCAAATCCACAACCTTCTGGAGAAGCAGCTGGAGCACAGGAGACAGAAGGCATCTGATAGGACACTATGACATCTCTGTTTTGAAAATTAGGTCCCATTCCCCATCTTTTAAACCTCCTTTCAAATGCAATTTACTCAGAGCACATTTGCTTGCTGCTTGTATGTGTGGTTCACATCATGCACGCTGCCTGCATCACTTTAATCATAACAGTTCTATCTGCCCTGATTTTGTCCTACAGCAATTTTTAGTCCAGATGAAAGAGTCTTGTGAAAATATCTTTTGACTCTATTATGAAAGAATTAACAACTTCATCCACTGCTTTCCCAAGGAGAAAAGTTAAGAAGACTCATTCCCACAGGTGCATAGAGAGCTTGAAGCCACATGGACCGTATGTTTTTTTTCTCATTTAAGTCATCAGCTTGAATCCAATTCAGCTTGAGAGGACGGCATGCCTGGCTCCGTCCTGAAGGCATTTCTCACAGTCAGGGCTACGTGCTGGAATAGACTGGAAAAAATATCATCAGAACAAGTTTTTCCTTAAGCAAATTGACACTACCACTACCAACACCAGGAGAACCAGACATAGAAAGGGCCAGGTGAGCTTGTGCTTCTCCATGTCACCTGACAGCCAGGTATTAGAAGGGCGAGAAATCACAGGCTTTCTGATGTAAGAATTCATCCTAAGCGGATACTCTGGATGCTTCAGAAAACCACTGCGTCTATACGTGCCTGACCCACAGGCAGGATGACTCCAAAACTGTTTCTCCTTCTTGCCCTTCCCAAGTTAACTGCATTTGGTAGAAGAGCAACGTAGTGACTCAGTTACACTGTGTTCTCTCCAGTTCATCTTATCCTCTGTGTATTCCACCATTTCCAGCACGCTGCTGCTCTCAATAATTAATGAGAAATAACACTGGAATGCTTAGCTGAGCTAAACTCTTTGCAAGCGGACCATCAGCCCTGTTTACTTTCATTTAGTGTCATCGTTACACCAGAAATACTTTTGCTGGAAAGGGAGCCCTCGGCCTTCCTTGTCCTGATTTTGCCTTGGGCAAGGCACAGCCCCTGCTGCGTGTTAGGGGCTGTACCACTGGTTAAGTGCTGTACCACTGGTTAAGTGCTCTGCTCTGCCTGCGCTCAAGGGAAGTGGCAAAGCCACAAACAGATCATCAGCATTTTCAAAACATAACTCGAATCATCATTTCTGGTTTTATTTCCAAGGGAAATGGGTACAGTGCATTAAACAGCACACTCAGACAGGGAACACGGATAGCACAGTAAACTGAAAAATTCATGCTCAGTAACAGTTACAGTGACCTTACTGGAGGCACTGATGCAGTCAGCTCTGCATCCCACCAGCTCAGCCAGCTGCAGGCAAAAGGGCGTACCGATACTCTGAAGTAACGTCTTTACGAATCAGAAAGCGTAAGATGCCGGGTTGTACACAGCAAGAAGGGGCAACATCTGAAATGAAGGAAGAGTAGGAAGAGTTCTGCGATTCTTTTTAACGTTTAATTTTTTTTTAGTTTTAATTGCTGTGGCAATGCTATTTGGTGACACAGGTCCTGGGAACCACAACACACAGAGCTACCCATTAGTTTTGCTTTGCCTCCTGTTCCAGCCTCCTTTCCATCCCCCTCATCCTGTTCCAGCATCCTTTCCATCAACAATTCCCATGCAACCTGTTGCATCATTATTGTTGTTGTTAAAATGTTACTGTTACAGAAAGTGCATTCTTTCCTTGAATACTCCTCTGTCTTGATAGGAAAAAATGAACGCTTCCCTTTATTCACTTTTTCAGTGAAAAACTGAGATCATCTGCTGAACATTTTGACAAATTATTAAAAATTACTTAAATTCTTCATGAGAAAAACTCCACCCAGTTTCCAGCTGGTTCTTCCTAATGTTTCATCTACACTACAGTTTCTTCAATGTTGGGAATCGTTTTTTAAACAAAAGTTTAATAATTTGGTTGATTGGTTCCACAGTATGTGCAAATAGCACTGCTCTAAATACCCATTTTTCTAATCAAAAACAAAGGGACAGATTCACAGGGGAGAATCCCCTGCACAGAAGCAATTAATAAAAGGCAAACACTATGGTTGCTTTTATTGACTTCAATAGCAGCTGGTAGGTGCTGTCTTTCTGATAACCAGGCAACTTACCGAAAAATAAGATGGAAAGAATGAACCTGGGGAATTCACTTGTTAAGCTTTAACCAAGGGGGTGTATCAAGAGAACCTAAAAGTCTTCTTCCATTCCCAACACAATGCCCTCTTTGAAGTTATTACTCAACCTCACTCCACCCTGTGAAAAACTGTATTTACCTATTCCAGCTTCATCTTTCCTCATGCAGAGGGCAAAATCAGGATTCTTTCTTGTTTCTTGCATTACTACTCATACCACTGTTGTGTGTGGCAAACTCTGGCTCTTGGACTGGCGTTGCAGCGTGGAAGTGACCTTGACAGGAGGTTCCCTAAGTTTCAATTGCAATTTAGCTCTAATGAGAGCTAAGATATTACCAGCTACTGCAATTTCGAATCTTCAGAACCAAAAGGATCATGCAGCTGAGCATACTGAATGCTGACAGTCATTTGTGTTCTGGTAATTAATTAAGAAGCTCTCAGAGCAGTAAAGACTCACTTAAGAGTTATTTTAAAAAAAAAAAAAAAAATCAAGCTCCCCCTGCAGCTTTCTTGTTTCCTAACAACACAGTCTGGTCTTAGGCTGCTTTCCTTAAGGAAGAGAGGACACGTCTGTTCAACCGTAATTCACAGGAGGCTTTTCACAGCTGATACAGGGAGCTGTAAAGTGCCTTCTGCTTCACTTTCTTACCTCCTCAGACAATACCTTGTGATGAACAGGTGCATGACAAAATAAAATATAGGAAGGGCCATGACTTCCTGCACAAAAGGGAACACAAAAGGGGAAGAAAGCATCCAAAGACATGAGCATTCGTTAATGAGGAGCGGCTCCAGCAGTTACTCAGTGGGAGCTTACCCAGCTGCTTACTGTATCTTCTGGTTTGCTTTGGTTGTACGAAGTTAATTCCTTCCTACCATGCAAGAGGTGTCTAACTCTCCAAATGAAACTGGAAAATTATTTCAGATGAGTAAGAGAAGAGAGGCACTCAGTGAAACTGACAGTCATTTAGTGTGGCTTATTATATCCCCACAGTACTATGAGGAAGTTTGGGCTCCAGTTCACGACCCAGCAATGTGATGCAAAGACGCTGTGAAGCCATTTGTCAAGGGCGACGCATCAAACCAGCGCCTGAGCTCAAAGTGCAAAAGGGTCCGAACTCACACTTGTCTTCTCACTCTGCTAGGAAGGATCTGCACCCCTCCCTAATTGCAGCTCACCGCAGTGGGAGACGATGATGCCAGAGCCAGTGTGAAGGTCAACCGATAAATGATCGTTAAAGGTGTATCCAACCACACATCCAATTGGTGGAGTAAAAGAAACGCTGTGAGACGCCTCCCCCTGCTCTGAAAGTGAGGAAAATGTTGTTCTTTAACTCCCTGTACTAAGACAGCATGGGTCTACTCATCAGCCGCAGGGAGCCTAGTCTGTATTTAGGAAATGGTATTTATAATGCAGTGCTATACTCGATGTCAGTTCCCAGAGGACAGTCTGTGCCGACTCTGTTGCTCTAGTGGAAGCGAACAGCTGCTTTCTAGATTTCCCAAAGCCCCGGTGCAAAATAAATCTTTCTCTCTCCACTTAATTTTAAAGAGCAGTGATGGCTGGGCAGGGATTATATGTGGGAGAGGAGCAAAAGAAAGGAATGAATAGGTTTATATCATTTTGCTCTTGTATTATCTGTAAAGTTATCATTTAAACAACAAAACTGACAAAACTAAAAGTACCATCATGGGTGCAACAGAATAACTGCCACAAGGTACAAACGTTATCTCCCCTTTCCCCTCCCTGAGCTACATTCACCCTTCCCTGTTCCACAAAGTCTTTTCTAAAATAAAGGGAAAGAAAAATTTAATTTGTAAAATTAAACATATTTTCATCCAAGAGAAAGAAAGAAATCAAGAGCAAACAATATATTTGCCTGAGTTCCCACAGGCTAACCTTCACAGGACTAAGGTCAAGACTGACTTCTTGTTTCCATTTCACTCTTAGTTTTAGCAGGTTTATATAGCTCTGCTCACCCAACATACTGCAGGCTGAAATCCAGTTTACAAAGCAGGAGAGAAAACTACTTAATCAGAAGTGGGCACAAAACTAGTCTCAGGGTTACTTTACATTACTTCCATTTCTGGCCATGCGGGACTTTAAGATTCGATCTTTTAAAAGCTGAGACGAGTCTCTACGTTCTTCTGTTAAGAAAGCTGAAGAGGGCAGCTCCCTGATCTTTCTGTCCCATTACTATTGGTCCTACAAGTTTTTAAGCTTTTCTTGGAGTTCTCTTTTTGAGCACATAGCCATAGTAGAAAAAGGTGTTGATATCCAAGTTAAGGCACACTTGGGAAGACAGCAAGAGCCAACACGCTTTCTTGAACTCTTATTTATGGGGAGATGATTTCTAATGCATTTTAGTGTTTATACCACCCGTCTACCTTATCAATCACCATTGAATGCTTCAGCTCACACAAGCTCATAGCTGTGGTGCTGCCCTTTACATTCAGACAGTTTTACTAATGAGTAGCATGTCTGAGAGAAATTTGCCCCGTGCCTGAACTTCACCTGGAGTTTAGTAGCATGCTGCTCTATCTCCAAATGCAATTATGGTTTAACGGAGTAACATCTCATCTCTCAATTCCTAACTAGAAAGAAGACAAAATAAATAAGTAGCAACATGTACACTTCTATACAAACAATCTGCTGTCTCCTATGTGTCTGCATTTACATACATGCATGCAGGCACATAGAACTCATGTCCATGAACCGTATATTATATGCATTTATACATATCAATTTAATGTCCTCTCTTCTTTAATCAATTATCCATGATAATCCATTGTATTCCCCTAGGTACTTAGTCATCAAAGCCACTTTAAACCTCTTCTTGAAGATCAAATGCTTCTTTAATCCATTTATTTACAGTTTACTGAGTTATAGAAAATTAATCAGGATCATAAGTTAGCTACTCCAGCAAGCCTCTTCTGAAGCCTGCTATCATTACAAACAGTAATTCTCAGGGAGCCAACGGGATGGGGAAGAAAGGAACAAATCTCCTGACGTCTGTTCCTCCCATCGGCTGCCGTCAATGACTGCCTCTCTCTGATCCTTGCTTGATCAAACCATACTCCATCAAATCCATTTAAATGAATTAGCACAGAAGGTAACAGAAGAGCTAAGTAGTCTGAAACTTTATGGTTAAGTTCTTCATATAGTGTCTTCCAGTGTTTAGCAGGATGAGCTAGAGGTTTTCCTTCTGAAGTCAGCTGGGCACAATAATGCCTCTGTCAGAAAGTATGTGGATTACACAACAGAGACCACATTTCTTTGAACTCTGCTCAAGTTTCTCTTTATTGTCCCATGTCTTCATCCAACTATTTGCTTCCTCTCACACAGTTCTGTCTAGTAGACAGCTTAGCAATGAATATTTAATGGCCAGCTTTCTGGATATTACCAATACTGAACCACTGTAATAATTCATTGACTAGACCAGGTTCCACAATTTTGGGGCCGAACAGTAATTATTACACATCTACATGTGAGCCACACATGTTCACACCAATTCTCTACTGCAGTAGAGAGACTCAACCAGCAAAAGTGATACATTGTGAGGACCTGAATGAATTTCTTACTAATTCTGCAAAACCTTATAATATTAATAATAGTTACGTTCACATACACATGCAAACACGGGTGCAGCAACCCCTGAAATGCTGTCACAGAATCACAGAACATTAGAGGTTGGAAGGGACCTCGAAAGATCATCTAGTCCAACCCCCCCTGCCAAGGCAGGGCCACCTAGAGCACATCACTCAGGAACACGTCCAGTTGGGTTTTGAATGTCTCCAGAGAAGGAGACTCCACAACCTCTCTGGGCAGCCTGTGCCAGTGCTCTGTCACCCTCACAGTGAAAAAGTTTTTCCTTATATTAAAATGGAACCTCCTGTGCTCCAGCTTGCACCCATTGCCCCTTGTCCTATCGCTTAATGAGACCAAGAAGAGCCTGGCTCCATCTTCCCAACACTCACCCTTTACGTATTTATAAACATTGATGAGGTCACCCCTCAGCCTCCTCTTCTCCAAGCTAAAGAGACCCAGCTCCCTCAGCCTTTCCTCATAAGGGAGATGTTCCACTCCCTTGATCATCTTTGCGGCTCTGCGCTGGACTCTCTCTAGCAGTTCCCTGTCCTTCTTGAGCTGAGAGGCCCAGAACTGGACGCAATACTCTAGATGCGGCCTCACCAAGGCAGAATAGAGGAGGAGGAGCACCTTCCTCTACCTACTGACCACATCCCTTCTAATACACCCCAGGATGCCATTGGCCTTCCTGGCCACCAGGGCACATTGCTGGCTCATGGTCATCCCTCCATCCACCAGGACACCCAGGTCCCTTTCCCCTACGCTGCTCTCCAGCACTGCTGTCATTGCTTTTAGAATTGCAGGAGCAGAGAGGAGTAACACAACACAGCTGTTAAGATGAGGAAGTGAACAAAAGTGCCATTGCCAACTGGTTCTGCTGGGGGTGTTGAAGTAGACCCTATGTTATCTCACAAAACAGAATTGACTGGGCTGGGAGAACTAACTTCCTGTTCTTCCTTTCCCCATCAATTCAGAGGCACAAATCACCGAGACTTCAGTTTTGCTTCTCCTCCAAAGATTATATTACAATCATGACCTAGATTTTCCAAATGTATATAGTGCAATAAAATAGACATACTAAAGCTTTTCTGATATTGTAATAAATCCACGTGAGAAGATATCATATAAACCTTTTCTTCGTCACAGGAGATTTAGATATGATGTCACATCACCCAATTTTTTTGACATGGTGACTCCAAAAACTTCACAAATGACCTTCCATTTCTCTAGGTAACTGATAATCTCATCAGACTAGAACACTGCCATAAGATAACAGTCCCCTCTTGCCATATAACATCTATTTACTTTGTTTCTGTTACACAAATAATCAAGATCAGATAATAATCAGATCCCGTATGAAAGACAATGTGTGTCTGGTAGTACTATTGCTGAAAAACTGCGTTCTGGCTGCTCCTGAGCAGACTGTTTCCATGCTACAGCTAATTCCCAGCCAGGCTATGTGCTAAAATGGACATTGTGGTGTTTGGTTTTTTTTTTTAATTACACACTTTCATAAATAAGCTGGGTCCTGACAGCTTCTGTATCTTAAAGATTGTATTGATAAATACTATTTGGACAACTAGACTGCTTGGTATTCATTTAGTAAAATAATTGAATAAAGGCACTTGAACCAGGATGTCAGAAGGAGAAAATTAAAATAGATCCTCCTAATTTAATGTGACAATTTCTTCTGGCTTTCTGCCAAGAAAAATTGCACCAATTTGAATCCTTGTACAATCATATATCAATAAGCATCTATTAGTAATCTGGGTGCTATCAAAGCATGTGGCATCTGCATCACAGAGCCTAACCCTGCCTTTTCTTACACTGATGTAAATCTTCAGAAATACAGTTAATTCCACATAAAAAGCTGCACAGAGGGAAAGAAAAGCAAGCCTAGTCAATCTAACCTTCAGTACCTTACCGCTTTTTTCCTGTTTACAGTCCTACTTTATAATTACCTTAATCATCTCGCAAAACACTACAGTTATCAGGTAAGGCAGTTGGGTAAAAACTCAACAGAGCCTTCGTGAAGGATTCAGGCCACTGTCACGGTTCGCTTGATTGTGTTCACCTTCGGGATGGAGAGAACTGCCTGTGGATCCTGAGCCTGCTCCCACCATGCCAGGGACTTGCCCCTGGAGTACATCTGCAGTTTCTCCATCCCTTCTCCCTATTTCCAGGTTTCATTCCTAAACTGCCCAGTCTAAAGACAAAGGTCCGTAGCAGTACTGAAAAAAACATTTTGGGCAGAAAGCTAGGCAGGCCTCAAAACTCTTCATGTATGCATGATAAACAGAAACAGGATGGAAATCTTATGAATTGGAAGATATGGGCCACTTCAAAGAGAGAATTAGATTCACAGCTCCAAAAAATGTACAATTTCGAGTACGATCTTCAGAGCATGCCTTATTAACCTCATATCATAGAATCACAGAATCATTAAGGTTGGAAGAGACCTCAAGGATCATCTAGTCCAACCATCCCCCTAAAGGATCTCAATACATGGTCTCATAAAGCCATCCTTAATGGATTGTGTAAGCATTTTTTCAGCAGAGCATCAAACAAGACTTGCTATGTGTAGTTCATTCTTCCTTTTGCCTAGGCAGAGAACTATGTGTGCATTTCCTGGACAGGGGCAGGAAGGAAAAATCAGCAGCACTTTCCAAGCACTGATACTCCCACCAAAATAGGGAGATGTGATTCTCCGTGCTCCTCAATGTAATGCATTGCTGCATAGGATAAACTCATTAGGGTCTATAAATACCTCTCTCTCCTCCCAGACACCTATGAGGAATTCAAAACAAATCATACAATCATACAATATATTTTCCAGTGACCAAAAGATGGCAGTGTTTCAGAGCATTACATGTATCTACATACGGTTCTGGCTAGTTTTACATGTTGTCCTCATAACAGTAAAGAATCAGCTGAACTGTGATTCTGTAAACCAGTCAGAGGAAAATGAACAAAATGGGTTTATGCCGTTTCATTACAAGGTGACCTACCAAACTGTAGTAGCCAACTGCAAAAGCTACTGATATGCTCTGAATATTCTTCAAGACTAGGAAGCCAAAGCCATGTGCAAAGCTATATATATGCTTGTAGGATAAATACACCTGTGTGTATGACAGGAAAGCATAGGTTTCAGATTAGAGGCTATATTTTAAAAGAAATTCTTCAACAAGGTCTAGGCAAGGAGCTGTGCTGAGCTAAACTTTGCATCAGAAAGGCTGTAAGGGCTTGCCCTGTTGCATGGTAACCAAACACAGGGAGGGAAAATCATGCCTATGTCTGTGAAAGTGCTGCAATGTTCTTTCAGTTGTGCAAATCACCTGAAAACCTAGCAGCTGCATCTTTTCAGTCTATATCAGCATCATTGTAACATGGGATGAGACATCATTATCAAAGTGCACTGCCATTGTCCATCCCTTGTTAAGGAAAACTCTCATTTCCACCTTCAGCATCTGTACTCCTATACATTTTTGGGAAAGTCTACATCCCTCAAAACGACTGCAGAGAACTGCAAGCTCTTTAAGCCTATTTTAATTGTCCTGTCACAGGTAGATTTCAAAGAACTTTTTCAGCAAGCTGTGCTACACCCAATCTCCTACAGATGTACCGTCACATGAGGTAGGTGTTGAGTAATACAGGGCTACACAAAGGGACTACAGAAATCTCGCAGAAGCATTCCTCATCTTCCTGTGCAAGTGCCTAACTCTGTCTCCAGCTTCAGAAGGAAGCAGAGCATCTGCTTTCTGTCTGTACTCATTTCACAGCTTTGTACATTTCTAAGCTTCTCTGTTCCATGCCAGTTTTCACTGATACAGAATGAAGATTTTCTTTGTTTTTATAAGGGTGCATACTGTAGACAACTTTCCTGGGTCTGTTCCTGACGCACAGCTAAGCCTTCTTAGCAGTCCCTCCCACCACAGCCTTGTACTAGCTATTTACCTTTCAGGGGTTTTCCCATATTTTCTGAAGTTCCAAAACTCTCACTGTTCCATTTAATCATCCCATTTCAGCAGATTTTATCTTGCCTTCATTAACTTTCTTCATTCTACAGCCACCAGCTCATGCAAGGGTGATACAAAACGTTCCTCTCAAACAGGCCAATTGCTGCATTTCCTGAAATGTCTGCAGTCTCCCACATCCCACAAGGTTTCCACATGCAGTAGTCCCTAGTTGGAATCTTCCTTCAATGTAACCTTCCCAATTCACTTTTTTGTCTTCATTTTGCAGAATAAATCTGTTCTGGGTATGAACTGTGTTTCTGTGGCAGAAAGAACATTTGTCTGCAAGACCCAAGGTTATCTGTTACTGACATAGGAAGACTTAACAGTAAGGAGGCAGGAAACTGAAGGAGGAGGAGCAAAAAGATTTCATAGCTAAAGAAACTGAAAGTCAACCTGAAGAACAGTATCCAATCTCTTTTTCTGCTGCTGAATTTCCTTTTGATGGTACTGGCTTTAATCTTCAGGTCTCAGCCTGCAGTCAGTAAAAAGTGGATAGTATTATCCCCTCTACTTGAAAGATGTCCTCGTGCTCACAGAAAATGGTTTCCAGTGACTTCAATGCAGTATATAGGGTGTTGTCAAACTAAAATAGTTTAAAATGAAACAATTTTTTTTCCTTCTGCAAAGAATCACAGCCAGAGCTCTTTGAGTTTAAAGAGTGGCTGTAACAAACAGCCAAAACATTGAAGAAGTTTAGCAGAGGTTAAAATTCTGTTGGGGAACAATAAAGTGATAAAGAAAGTTATCACCTGCCTCAGAGTGGCTTTTTATTCTTGGGATGGCTGTGCTGTGCTCATTAGTTCCGCAGTAGTACAATGTTTCAAGAGAGCTTTCTCTTCAATTCAGTTGCCTTGTTCTTACAGAGAAATACAAGAGGTCTGGATATGCCCACTCTCTCCCTTGATGCAAAATGGCAAATCATCTTTGAAAGCCTGGGAACAGGCAAATAAATATACAAAGCTACCTCTTTGCAACTGCCTAAGAGATAAAGTCTCTGAAAAGATTAGATGAACTAGAAGAGCTCCTTTCTAAATATCCAGGAACACCATCCAGAGAAGGACTGAAAAACCATAGAATAGAACCACAGAATCA
>VWZZ01005123.1:105670-118543 GCA_013399095.1 Psophia crepitans | reverse complement strand
CGGGATGGGGTCGGCTGCCGCGCCACCATGGCTGCCTCACCTCAGGGCGCCGGCGGGGAAGAGGAAGAGCGAGGCATGCCGGGAGAGCGGGAGAGCCGCCTGCTCTCGCGAGAGCACAGGCGGGATTTCGGCCAGGGAGCGTCGCGGAGTTACCGCTCCCGTCGCCGGGCGAAGGGGCGCTGGAGGGACCGTCGGCAAATGCGCGGCGGCGGCGGCGGCTGGCGGGGAGGAAGGGCCGGTAGGAGCGGCACAGCCCCGCGCGTGAGCTTCAGGTGTGAAAACACCACGTGNGGCAGCACCCGGGACAGGGGGCCGGGCAGTTCCGCGCTTATAAGCTGCGGCCGCTGCTTACTGCACCGTTATTTAAAGCGAAATTAAAAGATCAAAGCCTTGCTTGTTGGAATAATTAATATTTTTTCCCCATTTTAGGCCGCGCTTGCTGCTGGAGCCGCCCAGGAAACCGGACAAGGCAGCAGTTCAATAAAGCCGAAACATTTTCCTGGACGTGGTGCCCAGATACGGCAAAAAGGCTCCGCAAAAAACCCACCAGTTTGACAGAATGGGGAAAAGAAGGGGGAAAAAAAAAAAAAAGACAAAAAGCATCTTCCTGCACGGCCAGCGGGCGTGCGGGCACCGCCCCGGCACGAGAGCGCCCGGGTGCGACGGCGCGGCCAGAAACCAGCTGAGCAGAGCGAGACCCTGCTGCCCGTGTGAATGCTCTGACCGCCAAACTGGTTGTGGATCGCTTGTTTAGCACTGAAAAGCCCCAAAGCTTTGAAGCTAGGATTTCACCCACATGGGAAGAGGAAAATATTTGAACTGCCACAAATATTTACACGACTGGACAGTGCGGAGCTCTAGTTTTGACTGCAGCTCTCCATTCACCTGCCTTAAAAGGTGCTTTTTACTTTGCTTTCAAGGAGATGCTTCCTGCAAAGTCCGTAAGTCACCTCTAAGCACCGATCTCAAAGCAGGGAAACCTGCTGGGGTGCAGGCAAAAACTATTTCTTATTATACGGGCGGTTTCCAGGGGAAAAAAAAAGAGGAGCCCATACTCACAAGAACACACACCAGCTTTGAGTCACGGATACTTACTTAGTGGTACTCAAGATCCATGTTCACCAATTAGCACTTCCATCATCGTCCATGGGATTAGAAGCCATTCAGCACCTCGGTACACACAACCGTCTCAGAACAGTGGTAACGCCAAAAAGGATCAGCACTACCAAAATACACACATGACAGCCTTTCTAAGTCAAGCGTTGCCAGAGAAAAAGAAGCAGAGGGGGAAAAGCATCCCCTGTGGGGTCTCATGAGTTTGAGGAAGCAGTAAATACGTGGAAAGAGATCTCAGTGATGACTTTCAGCACTGTCTTGCTGTTTCAGTTCTCCTTCTTATGCAACAAGAACCACAGTATTTCCAAGAGTGCTAGGTTTCCAGATGCAGTAAATTAAAACTAACCAAACCTGATGTCCGCAAACGCTTCTCTGGCCTTCGCCACCGTACTGTGGGGATCTCCTCTCACTGCCCACCTGAACACAGGTTTACTCCATTGTTTCTGCCCTCCCCTCCGCACGTGCCTCCACATAGGAAACCGGTGCCAGTGGAAGAAGCCAGCATTTCCATGAGAAGGGCCTTTACACACAGCTTCTTCTCAGCAGCAGAGCACAGCAGCAGCAAGACGTTCAGAGAAAGCTGGGAGAGAGACCCGAAACTTAAGTAGTTGACACACGTTGAGAATTATCACATGGTCAATGTGTTTTATCAGTCGAATCCAAAACAAACAGGGCAGGTTTTCTGTTACTTACGTTTTCTGTTTCCCCTACACGTGGAACTGTTTATGGTCAGCTGCTGAGGCTTGCAGTGATGGAAGTGTAGTGGTAGGAGCTTCCGCGGATGGCGTCAAGAAATGAGATGCATGTTTTCATCTTTGTTGGGAGGTTAACAACTGCTCTCGGAGGCAGCCTAGCACATAGGCTGAGATGGTGCTGAGATCAGTGCACATGGTGCTGAGATCAGGGCTGAGGCAGCTGAGCATGTGCCGTTGCTGAGATTTACCACATTATTCCCCCAGTGCACCAGCTGCCTTGGATGTTTAGCTTGCATGAGCTGACTCGAAAAGAGCTTTTGCATCCTAAGCAAATTAAGGCATGCGAGTCCAAAATCATCTTCCTGAAAACCACATGGGAGGCAACTGCCTCCTAATCCTGCTGGACTCTCAGTTCCATAGGACCTTACCTTAAACTCCCCCGGTGCCATCCCTCTTAGCTCCCCTGTCCATACCACCCTTCCTGCCGCAGGTTTTCTGCCGAGCAGCTGACAATGCGCTGGCTGCACGCCCCTGGGCGTGCTCAGCGGGCTGGTAGGGGGCTGCAGCTGTTACCCCGCTGTGGACGAGCCCAGCAGGCAGCAGGGTGCATAGGGGCACGGGGATGGTGTATCGTCCAAGTCCTTTTGTGGATTTAACTGTGAATAAACAAGCGGCCTTATCAGTCCTGCTGGAATTGCCAAGCCAAACATCATCCTAAGTGACAATCAGTCAACGCCCTCAGTAGCCACCCTCCCTCCTGGCCAGAGCTCCGAGGCTGGCCAGGGCTTTTTGACAGCAGGGCTGGAGCCAAAGGCATGGCTGCTCAGTGCCAAAAACTGAGCTTTCGGCTGTAGGACCCCCCTGCTCACCGTCCAGTGGCTCTGCCTGACCTCAGCCGGACAGTTCAGAGGCCAAGGCATTACTTTTAGCCCCTGCTCTGTCGCAGCTCGAGTGCCTGACTGTCAGCTCAGGCGCACGCCTGCCTCTGCCGCCTCGCTTGGGGGCAGTAATTTCTGACAGGGGCATGTGAAGCAACAAGGGGGTCTGTGCTAAAGTCCCCGTGACGGATAGATCCACTGGGGATGATTGGCCAAGCTTAACTCTGGCTCGCTAGAGCACACCGCGCCTGCTATGGGAGAGGGTTTTGATCTGTTCTTTGCACAGGAACGGAAGCCAAATCCTCAAACTTTTTTTCATAGCTTTCTTGGCATTTATCTTACAGACACAGTTTTGGGAGTCCAAGGGTTATGTGGGGATAATAACTGTCATTCACAGAATTGCATACAAATGGCTTGCTTTTCCTAATGGTTAAGCAGAAAATCATGCAAAGGCACCTGATACTCATTTTAAATTGAAACCAGCTTGAATGCTGGAAACACTGAAGCTTTCCAGCTTTCAGACAGCTGCCGCACCTTCCTCCACTCAACGCACCTCTCCTGACCAGCCTGCAGACACCCGTACTCCTCCTCCCAACTGCAAGGCTCCTCCAGAGGCACAGCTCGCTCACGTTTTTTTGCCTTTCCCTCCCATGGTGAGCAAGGCAGCGACATTTGTACACGTTGTAGGTGAGCTCTCAGGCTAAGCGACTCTCCACAACTGTGTGCTGAAGTCTGCTGACCCAGGCAGTGAGTTCTGGGAGCAAGATCGTCGTAAGTCTATCATCTAAAACGTGGACAACTGGAATGCTTTTGATTCCCTGTGAGTCCTAGAACACAGGCAATTCTTCACGAGAACAGGTCAGCTACGCAGTCTATTTACTTCTGTCATGTATATGCTGTCCCCAGTCCAGGGGTGAGGAAACAGCCAGGGCAGCTTGGTGTCATGATGAGTATCTGTCCTTACCGTCACCACTGCTGAAGCATGACGCCACCTTGTCCCCGCTGCTGGTGACCGGCCAGCCAGGAGCGTGGTCAAAACAAAAAAAAAACCACCACAGCTATCTGTGATAGCGTCCTAATACTCAACATTTTTGGCATATTGTCCTAGAGCAACGGGTTCATCCACCCCCTGCACACCCAGCTAGGAGGGAATCACCAGTAAAATAAACCTCCTATGCGATTAAATAACCTTGCAGTGGAAGTTTGTGTTTATTCAGTGCATTTCTTGGCAGCAAACCATTTACGCAGGTTGTGTGGGTCTATGACTGCTCGTTTGGGGCTTTAATTGCCAGAAAAGGACCAGCCAATCGCCTTGATGAGTGAGGCAGTAAGTAAAGACATCGTGTAAGTGCCTGATCGTAAACACTGTATGGGATAAATGCAATCCTGGGCTTACATTTGCTCCAACCTGTCTGGCTCATAACTGAGAAGTACTGCTTTAAATGTGCTTTGGGTTAATGAAACCAAAAATGTCCCTGGCATCAGGGATATTGCCCACAATTTGCATCCGCAATTTAGGCACAGAATTAAACATGGGAAATTCAGTTTAAACACGAGAGAAAACATTTTTGTTTTTAGTGAGAGGATGGTTGATCCCTGGCACAGATGGCCCAGAGAGACTGTGGAGTCTCTGTCCTTGAAAGTATTAAAAAATCATTTGGACAGTATCCTGGGCAACCAGCTGTAGCTGACCCTGCTTTGAGCTGCAGGGTGGTTGCTGTAGACGATCTCCACTGGCCTTTTCCAGCCTCAGCTTTTCTAGATCTGTGAATCCTGTCAACATTTCTGAAGTTGAATGTGCCTTCTACTAGGAAACACAGCCTCAGACTCCGTCCATTGGTTGCACTGCATCTCCTCACCAGAAAATGGACCAAAGAAGCCTCCTCCTCTTCTCTCTGTTATTACCTGCTCTATCTTTCAGTGGCTGCCCTGGTCAAGAGTTCCTCTCCATCAGCTGATAACCCACCATCACACCCGTTCTTCTCTTCCAGGGCCTTCTGGCCTCCACCTCCCTGCTGACCGACATCGCACAGAGGAACCTGAGGCAGGAATGGTCCTCGCAGGCAGGACCCGCCTGTGTCACCCCTGCAGCCCTCTGTGTTCTGAACCACGGCAGAGATCTGCTCAGACCCTGGGAAACGTGGTTGGATGATGCCTAATAACACAACCTGCGCAAAAGTTGGAGCCAGCAGACAGCCTTCTGATCAGGGCATGGCAAGAAGCTACAGCCCTGAACATCTGCTCCCTTCCAAACCTAACGTCCGTAGCAACCGTTCCAGCATCTGTGTTTATCATCCCAGGGCGTGGTTTCTGTGTTCATTCCCTCCTATTCTTATTGTCAGATGTTCCCCCCAGGTTTCTTGTCTCTCCTGCTCTGACAATTGCAGCATCTTCCTCTCCACAAGATGCTCCCCCGCTTCGATCCCAAACGTCACCTCTGAGGTCATCCGTCCCTCCTGGCTTGCTCCTTCCTTCCTTCTTCCAACCACGCGGCTACCTCCCCCTTCGCTATTGCAGCAACTCTGACACGACCCCCCTGTTCCAAAGCTTTCCCTAGCTGTCCGCGCTTACTAATCCTCTCTAGCTGCGCCGCCCTCCCCCCTCGCCAAGCTCTCCGCTCTGCTTGGTCTTTTCCAGTGTGCACGGCCCAGTCACATGCCGGTGCTCGGGAAGGTCATATGATGGGTAGGGACCGCCAGGCAAGGCTGCAGCAGGCATCCGCTGGACGCGGGGCCCCGTTAGGTAGCGCACCTCCGGCTCCCGCCCCGTCCCGCGGTCGTTGGCCACCCCGTGACTCTGCCCGGTGCTGGGCCTGCAGCGTGCAGGGATGCAACGCCGACTGCACGGACGGGTGCAGAGGCCATGGAGCTGCTCTGTAAACACAGGGAAGGCAGCGTTAGGTGTGGGGAGGTGGTTGGCGGGGTCCTGCGCCTGTATCCCAGGCCAGGCGGGGCTGCTGCCACTGCTCCCCTGTCCTGCTCGCAGCCCCTGCGTTGTGCTCTGCTTAGAAAATAATCATCCTTGCTCTGCAAAGCGTGTAACCGACCTGTACAGAAAAGCCTCTTGTTTTTCCTGTGCTCTGACCTCTGTCTGTCTGGCTGTCTGTCCTTGGACGGGGAGTTCCAGGGCTGAATTATCAGAGATGTCTGTACATCACAGGCTGGAACATGATACAAAGTAGTCAGAAATGCCCCAAGCTTCTTTTTTAATTAATTACAGAGCCGCTGACTCTTCCTCATGAGATCCACACACTCCACAAACACAATGAACGGGACAAGTTAGGCAATTAGGGATAAATGACCAGAGGGTGAAGCAGAGCCCAGTGGGGGACCAGCATCCTCGGGGACGTCTCCTTTCCCGTCTTCATGCTGCACGCGCTGTGACTGCGTGTGTTGAATGTCCTTTTCATTGAGACATCGAGGAATGCGACTGGCTTCAGGGATGGGGTAACTGATGGGTTCTCAAAATACAATGTGCAAACTGCTGTAAAATTAAATTAATAATGTTGTCGGTGTGAGTAAACCCAACATCTGAGGAGAGCAGGAGGCTCTGCGTGTCTCCAAGGATGGCTTGAGGGTTTCCCCTGTCTCAGGCAGATCCCAGCACTATGCCCTGCTCAGATAGGAGAAAGCAAAAGGTTCAAAGGAGAGGGTAAATGAAAAACAGGGTGCTGGAGAACAAATTATATCGACTTGACGATACACAGCACCGTCCTGTGCTGCTTATTTCTATGCCCCAAACTGTTTTTCGTACTTTTTCCGAAAAACAGAAACTACTGCAAAAATCCTGTATTCGTGGTTTAAAATACCATTCCCCTTTAACGTGAATCACAGTGAAACCCTGCCAAAGGGTCTCCTAAACACCGCCCGAATCAGCAATCGGGGCCACGTCGGAGAAACGCGCATGAGCTGTCTGACCCAACACAGCCCAGGAAGAAAAAATTACCTGGGATTTTCAACTGTAAAGCTTGGGTGCAAATTAGCAATAAGGGAGAGAAGTAAAAATATGTATTTCTATAAGGCTTTGCTAAAGTAAGTAACAAATTAATTGGTTTTAATAAATAACACCTTGTCTTTCCTGTAGGCACAGGGAGGTTGAGTGGCGGGCTCGGCGTTTCCTCGTGTTGGTGTCCATCCGGATTTACAGGATCAGTTTTGAAAGCCACTGAGATAAATTTAAAGTGGATTTAGGAGTGTTGAAAATCGAGCTCTAGGTGGCTGGTTTGGGGTTTAGCTTGGGAAGTTTTTGGAAAATGAGGAGATGTCAGCTTTTTAATTATTCTGACAAAATGCCAACTTGGAAGATCTTTTAGCTGCTGATTACCAGAAACAAGCCCAGGAACAGAGCTGTGCCCCAGCCTGACAGACCCCTCTAAGCAGGCAGAAGAGCCGGTGCCTGCTCTGCCAGTCGCTGCGTCTCCTCTCGAGCTCCAGTGCGGCCGAGGGTTCAGTACCTCTCCCCGACAGTGCTCTGCTCCAAAGCAATCCCTAAGCCAACCAGCCACCCCCCAGACTCCTCTCTGGCCTCTAGCGGCTCCAGGCGCCGCTTAGAAAAAAGGTGGGGGAGCAGTATTAGTAATTTACTATGCTTTTTTAGTCTTTTCCCTTTGCTGGATGCAGGAGAGTGAAGGCAGAAGCACCGCTGGGGGTTCACCATCCACCATCTGAAGGGTCAAGCGATCATGAGATTCTGAGACGTTTCTCCAGTCCCTCACCAAAATAGGACCTCAGAGAGGAGCAGAAGCAAACATCCCCCTGGCCACCCACGACACCTCTGCGCTGCCAGTGGGCTTGGCTCCAAGTCCACGTTCAAGCCCAGACATGCTCGGCATTCGTACAGCTTGGATGGAAAAGCATGGCCTTTGGGTGAAGGCGTAAGAGGAGAGAAAATACACATCATTCCTCGGCACAGACCTAAAGACGTCCTTGTCTGCAGAGCGGATGGAGCAGGCCCACCACCGGGTCTTCTGTCCGACACAAAGCTGCCGAGCGGTGTGGATCCGTCTCACGTAGCACAGGACATGCCGGGAATGACGAACGGCTGAATGACACTGCGCTGCTTGGACACAGGGGAAAGGCATCGGGACGCACGGAGCTCTCGCTGGCTTTCAGCCTGTGCTCCTGCGCCTGAGGGTCTCTGCAAGAGCAGCGTGCTCAATCTGAGCAACCTGGGGACTAATGTGAGGCATGGGCAGGGGGGAAAAGAAATAAAAATCATCCTAAAAATCACGTTGCTCAGGTACGTCTGGGAAAATGGCACAACAAAGAGTGGCCAAGAAGAAGTTTGTCTTTGGTGAAGGGTGGTCCAGGGGCAGGAGCAGGGACCTGCCATGGGGAGGGGGCGGCCGGTGGGGATCAAAGCCTTCTGGAAACCTCCCTGCGGCTGGCGAAGCCCGGAGGCAGGTACAAACCATAACGTTCCTCCCTGTGTCACAACGTTCACAAGAATTAGCATTTCACAGGAATGCAGGGATTTATTCTTCAAGGCCCGCCGTATCCGCGAGCGCTACAGCCCAAACACTGCACCAACAGAGCATGTGCTTGATAAGAACCCAGGAACAGATGCCAGCGGATTTAATGTGGGACAGGAGGCCCATTGCAGGTTTGCAGACTGCTGGCAGGGTCAGCTGTAAATATTCCCTCACAATCAAAGGCATTCATCTAAGGATTACATGCTGGGGGCTTTGTGGTAAAGTAAATTTGCAGCTAACGGGACCATTAATAGTCAGACAGTTTAGCTGGCTCGCTGGCTGCCATTTATTTCCCCCCCAGTCATTTTTACTACATCTAAGTACCATGGGGATGTGGGACTTGAATGATGTGGCCTAAGAAATCAGCTTAGAAGAAGGAGAAGGGGTTACCTCCAACAAAGAGAGCTCAACGGGGATCGAACAGGGATATCAATAGTGGGTAATGCCACTGAAGCATGTGAGCTGATTTCGTAACCTGATGGAGATTAGCCTCTTCAGTGAGCAGGCAAACCTTTGGGGGGATATGAAGTGCTGGTCCTACAAAGCACGTTCATAGAGGGGCTGTTCTTTGAAAGTCTGAGCAGGGGAGGAGAGACTTTGTGGGGTCCGCGGAACAAAGACGCCACGGCCAGTTTTCACCCCAGTTTGACACTCACAACAAAAATACCCAGAGCAGAAACTGTCCCGCATCAGCGGTGCCTCTCCCCGCTGCACTAAGTGCCAAGAATAAAATAATTGCTGGTGCGATGGGATGTATGACAAGTCAAGAGGTCCTGGTCTGGGCAGGCACGGGGCGATGCAAGGGTTGATAACCCGGGATGTTGTTTCACCGCAGAGACCCTCTGGGGCGCAGTCAGCTCTGTGTGCCCATCCGATGTGAGGCTTCTCCCATGGCCTTCGCCCCAGCTCGCCGCAGCCTGAGGTTGCTGCCGTCCAAGCAGCCCTCCCCTCTCGGTTTGTTCCCCAGCCCCATCCCTGTACCCCTCCTCCCCCAACATCTCAGAAACAAATTAGGCAGAAGGAACCAAGAGGGAAACTAATACCAGTCCCATTAAATTGTACTGCCTGGGTTGTGTTTTATAATTGAAAAGAAAAACTGTTTTGTAACTTAAAAAAAAAAAAAGAACAATCGCTCTCTCCCCTCCTCCTCCTCTCCTGCAAATCCTACTTCCTCTTCATTAGAGAAAAGGAATGAAAATAGAGGAAAACGGGGTGGTAAGAATGGAGGGTGTGTAAAACACTCTCAAGTTTCTATACGTGGAATTAAAAATTTGCGGAATAGCATTAATCACTCCCGGACACCAAATAGCTGACCTAAAGCAATGAAATCAATCTTTGGCTTGTGCAAGTGAGCAGTCTTTAATAGAAATGTCTTTGACTCTAGTTGGGCGATTCCTTTCAGTGACAAGCACCCCACAAACCCCAGAGCCACAATTTTTCCCCCCATCGGGAGGGCTGGCTTCACCCAAGTGCTCCACTGATGCCTTCCTAGCTGCGTAAATGCGTCGGGACGCAACCTTACCGCAGGAATACTGTACAGACCCCTCCTAGAGCCACTCACTGAGGGGTGGTACCCTGCCCCGGGCAGCACCTCTGCAGGTGTTTAAAGGGGTCGTGTGATGCTGAAGGATTTTCCCTTTTCCCTTAATGCTCAGCTCTTTGATGGTGCAGTTCATTCATCCTTCTTGCTGTGACTTCTGCAAGGAAAGGAGGTGGCAGTGTGCTAACATTAAAGACAGGAAAATAGAAGCATTAAAGACAATTGTTTTGCAGAAGGCTCCTGACTGCAGTTTCCTTGCACTGCATGGCAACAGCTGTTCCTATCAGAGATGCCGAGCTCCTGCAGAAGGCATTGACCGTAACCCGGGTCTGAGATGTTCTGCTCATATGGAAATGGCATTGAAACGGTCTCGTTGCTGGGTGCACGGACATGGAAACCTCTCAAACTAAATGCTGCTGTTAAAAACCCATCTAATCCTTCCCCAAGATCACCAGCAGACTCCAGCCCTTTAAGTATTTTGCCATATTAATTTACATGTCGTACTAATTTTAGCATTTTGTTATTCAGAGAGAAGCTTAACTTCTCTCACGTCCCTTCTGCCTCCACATCTCATGGCTCTGCTTTGCCTCACCACATTTGGTGCTGAAGAAGAAACCAGCCTCAGCCTCAGCCACCCAGCACCCGCCTGCAAAGAGCTTGTGACTAGAGCTGAGTGGGACCTTTTTTCATTTCCTATAAAAATGCTCATAATTTCAGAAACATTCCTGTTCTGTTTCTGGGCTGAACTGAGATCTTTAGGAAACGACAGTGTGGATGGAGCTGGGGAGAGAATGAGGGAGCTGGAAAGACGCTGCCAAGAACAGCCACGCTCTCCCTGGGCACTGCCCTGCTCACACCAGCGGCTGGGATAAAGCCTCCAACATCCCTACAAGTGCTGTAAATATTGAGCTTCCAGCTCTTTTATGGTGGATTATTATCCATTTTACCCTGGTTTATTATTTATTACTTATTACAATATCCAGAAATTCCATCTGGGAGCCATGAAATCTTTCCCAGTGAAAAACTAATCAAAATTAGGAATTTCTCCTTGAAATTTTTGGGCTTAACGAGCTGTTATTTTCCAAGCAGCTCTGGGTGGCAGCCTCCCCCCCCCTCCCCAGGCCATTAGGGTTACAGAGAGGTCAGTGCAGAGCCACACTCTCTGCATTGATTCAATGCCCATCACAACAGTTCCTGAGCATCTCCCTGGACAATCGTCACCTTTTGGCCAAAGCAACCAGGAATTATTTTGATGCGCTCCTTCCTTGCTGTTGCTAAGCTATTCTCACCGCTACCATCGCTTTTGGAAGCCAGAGGCGAAGAGCAGGACCCCCCTTCCCCAGAGCCTGGCATTGCACAGACAAAAGGAGGACACGTCCCCACCCGTCGCAGCTTTACAATGGCAAGAGGCAACAGCTGAATGCAAAGGGACGGGAATAAGAATGAGAAGACCTCGCAGTGGCCGACGGTCTGGCAGGGTTTTGTTGGCACTAGGAATTACTTAAAATGATGAAGCGTTTGGTGATGAGGCTTAGCTGATTCACTTCCTGCAGGAGTTAAGTCTGGTCCTGGGCCAGAAGCTGAGAAACCTCTGTCCTCTCTTTTTTAGGACGCTGTTGTCAGGATGCTGCTCTCCGAGAGGGACCACACAGCTGTGGGAGAGGCTGCATCCCCAGGACGCTCCACTCAAACCCACGCTCCCTGACAAGGAGCAGTTAGCGTCATCTCCAGCCTCCTGAAACACAGAGTGCTTGAATAGCTCCCGGAGCATGCATTAATTGCAGTGAAGAGGTTCTGGGAACAATCGAGAAGAGCAGCAGTTCCCAGACACAACGTGCTGCACTGTCGCGGTTTAATTTCCCGATGCCCCCGCCCCTCGCGTGAGGAGAGGAAATTGGGAAAAGACAAGGAGACGTGGGGGTTGAAATAGAAACAGATTTAATAAAAGAGTAAAAAACCTTAATAACACCAATACTAATATAAGATACAGAAAGTTATACTCAGCCAGTACAGGGCTGGCGAGCTGCCCCCCCAGCAGCGAGTGCTGGTGCCGCACAGGGCGAGCAGCGCAGCTCCTGCGAACACACGACAGTCACCGCTCCGGCAGCGCAGGGCTGGGAGCACAGAGTGGGGCTCAGGGGTGGGATGGCAGCCGAGACCCTCCAGGGACAGCGGCCAAAGAGAGAGGGACATCACGGAGAATCTGTTAATGTATAGAAAGCGTGATGGTTATGGGATGGAATCCTTCTGTTGGCCAGCGCGGGTCAGATGCCCTGGCTCTCGCCTCTCCCAGCTTCTGCACCTGGCTATCTCAAACTGCTCAAGACCTTGATCACTATAGAAACCTGCATTCCATAGCTGCTCTTAAATTAAGTCAAAGTGCCTTATCAACTTTGTTCTCACAGAATTCAGTGCTGCGGTCTGCTCTAAAATGCAGCTTTTCTGTGCAGAAAATGAGTTCTGTGATTCTATCTCTGTGAAGCCAGGACAGGCACGTACCAGAGCTATGGGAAAACCCTTCAGAACAGAACATGGCATTTCAGCTGGGAAGCACTAAAACAATCACCTCGTCCAACTCGGGTTAACTCCCTCCGTCAATACGTAGCAGTGAGGGCTAGAGCAACACCCGCACCTGATTTCTCGTTATTTCCTTTACCATTAACTGGTTTCACACCTCAAAGCCTCCACCCTCTTCCTCCTCATCTCTGCCTGTCACTTGCCTGCACCGTTCGCCTGCCATTTCCACGCACCCGGGTGCCTCCTGCTCGCTTGGCGCTGCGAGCCGGAGGGAGAGGGGAGGCAGGGGGGGACCAGGGAAGCCGCGTGTCCCAGAGCATCCCCCCTCCTCCTCCCGCCGCACGCGGCCAGGCAGCACCAGCGGCAGAGCAGAGCGGAACCTCCTCTCGTGGGCCAGTACCTGCTAACGGTACAGCCGGGCTGAAGGGTTAGTTTTTCACAACAGGGGGTCCCGAGCCTTTCGTGGCATGGCTGACGTGAGGGGCTGCGAGCCGGGTGATGCCCTTCGGGACGCACCTCGTGCCCGCCGGGTCCAGAGCATCCCGAGGGGAGCTGAGAACCGCAACCCACGCCGGCGCCCGGGCCCGTGGGCGCAGCACAGCGGCGCTGCCGGCCCGCCCAGCCCCTGCCCCTGTCCCCGGCCGCTTGCACCCACCG
>VWZZ01005123.1:84503-98549 GCA_013399095.1 Psophia crepitans | reverse complement strand
GCTGCAGGGGGACAGCCTGCCTCCCCAGGGGCTGCCCCACGGGCCGCAGGGGAACCTCTGCTCCCCATCACCCCTCCCTGGGCTGCAGGGGGACAGCCTGCCTCCCCATGGGCTGCCCCACAGGCCGTAGGGGAATCTCTGCTCCGGCACCTGGAGCATCTCCTGCCCCTCCTTCTGCACTGCCCTGGGTGTCTGCAGAGTTTCTCACATCTCACTCCTCCCGCTGGCTGCAAAAGCTACTGCTAGGTTTTGGTTTTTTTCCATTCTTGACTCCGTTACCCCAGAGGCACTGCCACCGTCGCTGCTGGGCTCGGCCTTGGCCAGCGGTGGGTCCGTCTTGGAGCCGGCTGGCGTTGGCTCTGTCGGACACAGGGGAAGCTTCCAGCAGCTTCTCACAGAAGCCCCCCCTACAGCCCCCCCACTGCCAAAACTTTGCCACACAAACCGAATATATCCATTCAACAGGCTAATGGTGTATCAAGATGCTTCACAGGAAGGATGTCAAATCAAACAATTTATCCTAGAATTAGCTACAGTCTATATTGCAGGTCATTGGCCAACCATGGAAATAATTGGTACCTTCTCTTGACTTCTGATTGTTTCTCCTAGGTTTGCTTTCTGTGTGGAAGATTCCCAGATGACCAGTATATCTCCTGGTAAAGAGCTCTGGTTTGTGAAGTGCACAGAGGAATGGCAAAAAAGGTAGGGAAAATCAGCTAATAGAAATCCTGTCCAATGCACGTGGATGTGCTGGGATGAGTGGAGCTTTTTTTTTGATTCCTGAAACCTCCTTTTCTTTCAAAAAAAGTTAATACATTCTAGTCCAAGATTCTCAGCTGTTTGACTTAATTTTTACGTATGCCTTAACTATCACTACCTAGGGGATATTATCCTCACTACTGATCCTGGTTTGATGTGTTGTACCTTTACACATCTGCTGCCAGGCTGGTATAACATGGTCTCTAGAGAAGATCCCTAAAGAACCTGTCTGCTTTCTGTCATGGTAGATGCTAAAAATGAGGTACTACCAATAGCCATGATCCTTGCAATAGTGAAGAGCTAATTGCAGGCATCTTTTAAGTGCCCTGTAAAACAGCGGAAAGCTGGGTGCGCAGGGGATTGCCTCAAAGATCGTTTCACCCTGGTAGATGATCTTAAGCTGCCAAGAAATCTCTTGATCAAGTTTGCGCTCAACTGTATGCGCAAGACAGCTGAGGACTTGCCATGGTGTTACAGAACTTTAGCATAGCCAGAGGTGAAGTGGTAATCTCCTCTGGTTCAGGAGAGGGCAAACTCGGCCGTTGCCAGAGCATCGCAGTCCTGCTTAACCTCTGGGGGACTTTCCAGACACCTAGGATTAGTCTTCAGAGCATGACTTCCAGTAAGTCTGGTCCCAGCAGTGACAGCTTGGTTGCTTCAGACTGCTTCTAGTCACGTTCTCTTCATTTGACTAGATGGTGATCTCCTTCAGATAAAACCCAGCCTTTTAGCCTCTCTCAAATTTCAGTTTGTAAACTTAAGAGTTTTGTCGCTTCCAATGCGGAGACAAAGTGCTTGCTAGGGCTAGCAGAGCCCTGTGGAAGCCGTGCTTTGCACAGCCTTCTTGGGCGGCAGAGCTCAGCTCAGAAATGCGAGCTGGTACCGTTCCAGGTTTGGCAGAAGCTAGCAAGCTGTGCTGCACACAGTAGCAAACAATCCTGTGAATGAAAACCCCATGCAAAAACTTGTTGCTCTGCCGCAAGTCTCAAAAGATCAAGTAAATATTCCTGCAGGTACAATAAAAGGCTGTTTTGATATGCTGCTCAGTAACCCCCCATAAAACAGAATTGCTGGCAGATGTGCCCTTCCTGCTTTCCTCGTGGCGTACGGCTTTTGCACAGAGCAGAGGAGCCAATCTGAGCTCCAAAGCACTGCGTTTTCTAGGAAATGACCCTGCCTCCCAGAGATGATGAGCAATTACTTGCTGCTCAGCTCTCCGTTCCTGCCAAGTCACTGGAACGTTATAGCTCCCCACTTGGAGATCGAGTCTGCAAACATCTGTCCACCCTGAGTGGATCTGAACAGGCAGAGTCTAGCGTCACGACCTGTAATTTCTGTGTGCAGCTCTCTTGCATGCATAATGCCTGCTTCGGGCTCTCATTGAGTAGCTACAGGGCAAAGTGCTGCGCTGACAGAATAAAACACCGACCTGTACTGTCTAAACCTGTTCTTAGTGTCCCAGAGTGTCTTAGGAATTGCATTTTACTCCTCTTAACTTCTGCATTTAACTAGATTTTTTTTTTCCTCTCTGCTTTTCCCAGATCTGTCTCAAATTTGCTCTGAAGACTTCTCTAAAGACACAACCGAGCAACGTAGATGTACGAAGACCATACATGTGGCAAGATGCTCTGGCAAAAATTTGGCTTAGTAGCACTTAAAGCAACTAGGCTCTTCAGGACAAAACATCTTGGATCAGATGCAAGAAACTGAGGAGCAATTGATGGTGGTCCTAGACCTAGAATAACTAAAACTACATTCTCCCTTCCCCAAGGAGCCTGGTTTGTGCATTTAACCTTACCTTGGCCTGTTACACGCTGCGTTTCCTGCCTGCTCCCGCTAACCAGGACTATGGATAAGATCTTCACAGATCTAGACCTCAGCAATGATCTTCTGGTCTGCCTGCCAGTGGAGTTGAGAAGATAACCATGCTAACTGCCCATCAGACAAAGCTGCCAACAACAAATTAGCATCTAGCATAAGAGTTACTGTGGGTCCAATAGCACTGTGGGCGGTGGGAAGATGAGACCGGCACAGGTCAAGTGTGTGGGGTTGTTCAGGGTAGGGGTGGGAATGAGCACAATGCCACTTATCTTCAAGTTGTCCTTTGCTTGCCTTAAAAGTAATCGCTTCTGTGTCTGGCCGGTACTGAAATCTCTATTACTTTCTAAGAAGGTTGTACTCCGTCCTCCCTGAACCTAAGGCAGAACACGGTGCGGGCGGCCGGTGATGGTGCTGGCAGCTGCTCCTTGCTCCCAGCATCTGCAGTGAGACAGTCCTGTCCCATGCCTTGATCCCTTTGTGAGAGGCACAGGGCAGCTGCCCATCTGCTAACTGTAGGGGAGGAGGAAGGTAACGAACTGTACTGCTTCAGGAGACCTTTGCACCAGTCCTTTTAACTACTGAGAATGCGTTCACCTCTGTTCGGATGCTCTTGTAGTACCAGTGCGTAATTAAGCCCTTATTTTTGTGCCAAGTATTTAACTGAGCCAAACAGATGACATCCTACCCTTGCTGCCACAACATCCTGCTTGGATTCCCACGTGCTAGGTGAACTTGGCTTTGCTCTCAGTTTGACAGCTGTCCTGTTTGCTACAGCAGAGCGACCTGTGTCAGAGGCGAACTAGATTTGGATTTTATTATTTTTTTTTCATTTTGGAAGGACACTTGGTGTAACAGCTCTTCAACTTTTGGCATGCAGAAAGGCAATCTCAAGAAATGGTGTTGCCAGATGGTGCACTGAGTTCTGAAGGCTTAGCAAGTCCTTCTGAGGCCTGCAATTCTCTGAGTTCTTGTAGAGCTTCACTCCAACCAAAGCAAGCACATTTGGGGATATTTTTTTTCTATGGTTTTATGCAAAGGCTTCAATAACTGAAGCCTTTGTTAAGTATCTGTGACTTGTCACCGTGCCATGCTTAGAGTGGTTTCAAAGCCCTATTTGTATATTGTGGTTTTTGTATGACTTAAAACATAATTTATTTCTCATAATGTACATATGTAAAGTTTGAAAAGTTCTGGTTTTGAGTAACAGTTTTTTTTTAAGCCTTGAGACAAAAAATAAAGGGCTTTGCAAAAATCAGTGAAGTCTTGCAATTGATCTACCACAAGCTTTGGCATGCCTTGCCAGAACAACAGCATATGGTCTTCTCATCCCTCTCCTCTTCCCGCTGGTCTCAGTGACCTGCAGGACATGAAGGCAGAGCAGCATCCAGGTTGGTGCTGGCAAGTGGGTGCCCTCACCAAGCACCTTCCTTACAACTCCTCTCCCGTTGTGTTGCCCAGGTAGGCCTGTTCCCTCCCCCCATGCAGCACTGAGTGTCTTGAGGAATGGACCAAAGTCACTCTAGATCTACTCAGGTGTTGCAGCTCCTGAGATGCCCGTCACACAACATCACAGGTTTACTTCTTCAGCCTACCAGCGACATCATGATTTCAACAGTGACCAAAGGGATCATTTAATATTTTTTTTTTTTTCCCAGCAGAGTAAATATTAGAAAATAAAAATCCACGTCTGCATCGCAGTAGAGGGGTTTTCTGCCTGCCCCTTCCCTGCACTGGCTGTAAGATAAACTCAAGCAGGGGAAACTACCAAAAACATTAACCTTTTGTTCCCATTCTGTTTTCCTTCACCCACAGCAACACCACTACTGCCTTTGCCTAGGGGCAACCAAGAGTTTGGGTTTCTTGCTCTCTGTGGATGTTGCAGCGAACATGGTGGACTCAGGAAAGACCATTGCTGCTGTGCCAGTACAAGTTAGGACAAACTCCTTCTTCCTTGTTAATTTCCTGCATTAATGCTTTTTTTTCTCTGTTGAATGTAATTTTTCTTTTTTTCATTAAATGCTTTCATTTAATATGACTTAATAGTTAGCCCACTAGTGAGTATTCTTAAGAAAACTTACTTAAATCTGACCACTGAGTTTTCCCAGCAGCCACACCATCAAGTTTAAGGAAACCTCTCTGTGCTCTGCTGATCCCTGACACCAACTGGTGGCACAAATCCCGCAGCAACAGAAGGACTTTGAAAGCAAAGTAAATACTCTCCAAGCTGGTGACTTTTTACATGAAATTACATAGTTAACCTTTTCCTATGGAAATCCCATCAATAGGCTGATTCAAGGGAAACTACCTTTATAGATTCAGCAGAGCCACGGGGAGGTGGTTTGATGCTTGTAGAGCCCCCAGTTATTCCGCACCCCAGAGCTGAAGGAGTATTTTTATATGTTCGTGCGGGGCTACCTTTGACCCTGTGTAAAGAAGAGGGAACACCGACACAAGAAACAGCAAGTCCAGAGGAAGCCACAAAGTTGATCCAAGGGCTGGAGCCCCTCTCCCACAAGACCAGGCTGAGGGAGCTGGGCTTGTCCAGCCTGGAGCAGAGAAGGCTGCGGGGAGCCCTTGGAGCCCCTCCCAGTGCCTGCAGGGGCTGCAGGAAAGCTGGAGAGGGGCTGGTTGCAGGGCAGGGAGGGCCAGGCCAAGGGGAAGGGCCTGAAGCTGCAGGAGGGGAGCTGGAGCTGAGCTGGGAGGCAGCAATCCTTCCCTGGGAGGGTGCTGAGGCCCTGGCACAGGGTGCCCCGAGAAGCTGTGGCTGCCCCTGGCTCCCTGGCAGTGCCCAAGGCCAGGTTGGATGGGGCTTTGGGCAGCCTGGGCTGGTGGGGGGTGTCCCTGCCCATGGCAGGGGACCGGGACTAGACGGCATTTGAGGTTCCTTCCAACTCAAACCTGACTCTAAGAAATCTGGGACTCATTTTTTTGCCTGCTACCCCTTGGATACAGCTGCGGTGCAAGTGCTGGCGTCTCTCACAGAGTGATTCTGCTGCAAGGACAAGCAGGTGCTGGCCCCTTTCACATCCAGCTGCACAACGAGAGTGATGAATATAAGCTCACAAGAAAGGATGTGCAGGCTGCAGCTCTGTCACATCCATGGGCATCCCCTCCAGGCATCTGGCCCTTCACCCGGCATATGTGAGCTCCCGAATGCATCACTCCTGCTGCCTACACTTTGAGGCTAACATCACACCTCCTGGCACATCAACACGCATCCCTGCACAGTTCCTCGCTGTTATGAGTTCGGTTGTGCATTACACAAGTTGGGAGGGGGGGAACCCAAAACAAAAAACAAACCACAAAAAGAAAGACCATTTTTCTGAAATCTCTAATGAATTTAGGATGAGCACAGCAGGCAGCCCCCAAAGTTGTGCCAGGCTGGACCTGCCGTGGGGTTGACCACTGTGCTCTCAGCCCCCTGGCGTCCCTCTCCCTCCCCCAGATTTATCTGGGCTCTCTTTTTCACAGTCACTCCATTCAGTCCTGTGAGTTGGGTCCCCCCAAAGGTCAGGCTGTGTCTCCAGAGGAACAATACACCCTGCGCAGGGAATGCTTTACAACCCTTCTCGCCCCCAGCCAGGACTGCCCCAGCTCCAGCAGCCGAGCGCAAGCACCAGCGCCCGCAAAGAGCAGCGGTCGGGCAGTTTCACCCGGTGCACCCCAGCATCCCGGCCTCTGAAAGTAAGTGGAACACAAAGTCTATCTGGGGCTGTTCTCCCACTTTCCCAGTACAACATCACCCCTTCGGCCAGCGCTGTAGGATGGGTCAGCAGAAACCCCTCACATGGGAGATGCCGTCTGTCTCACACAGCTTCCAAGCTACAAAAATCTGGACAGGATAAATTCAACACAACAGCTGTGTTTGGGAAGAGAAAGACCAGCCAGTCCTTTCGGGAACAAGGACAGCACATTCTTTGCTGGCTTCCCGTGCTGAAACAACGTGGCAGCCTCACTCCATCAGATAAAGATTTCAGCGGTCCCCAAAAGCAGCCTCACTGAATGATGACCGCGACCATCCAAGAAACCCAAGATCCTGCTCCTTGGACAGCGATAACGAGTTGTAATTTCATACCTGTTTGGATGCTGACATTCCAACATAAATTATACAGCTCATTGCCTTCCTGGCAATCCCACCCAGCCCAGCAGCAAACACAAAGAATCCAGCAACTTTTGCAAATCCGTGCTGAAGTATCAGGAGACCTCCTGCTGTACAGAGGGATGGGCAAAGCAGCTTGACCCAGAGCTGACCCAGGTTTAAAACAAAAATCAGATCACCTTTTATTGCTCGATTATTGGTTTTTCCTATCCCTGCCCTTTCTGTTCCAGGTTGTTTTGCAGCTGTTTCACAAACCATATAAAGAAGACACAAAGCACAAACGTTCACAATCCTTTTCTTCTGACATGACTTGTAATAAGATTGAAAAATGAGGAAAAGGGACCAATAAAACTAAGGCTTTCCAGGCCATGCTGTTCCACCTCTCCCAGCCAGCTGTCCCAATTATTGCAAACAGACAAACCAGCTCAGACAAATCAAGAAATGACACAAGACTTGGACCAAACCTTAAGGCAGAGCTGGTTGGGTTTTTCCCTCCTTTCCAGATGGCTTTCCATATCGTGTTTTTGGCTGAAAACCGATGTATCCTAGCAAATTATGAAGAGAAAGACCACATTCAGCTTAGCTGAACCTAAGCAAGTATACTGAAACAGTCTTACTCCCATGCCACAGAATCTTCAGATGTTAATGAGAAGATCCTTGCTCTGCAGATCTCTGTGAAACAGCCAAATCTGTTGGTTCTTTGGATAACTGATTAAAGAAACACCCACGGAAAAGCTGGATTATATATGATTCATGCATTGTGATGGAGGGAACTTCCAATGACAGTTCTCAAATTATCAGTTGGATAACAAAGCTTGAAATTTCTCTCTAAATTTCAGAAGGGTGGATCTGGCTGGTTTATGGATGACTAAGGTTATTCAGAAAGGTTACTGCTCGCTCCACAAAGATTTTATTAGCCTTGACTTTATTGTTGAGGAACACAAACCCACATGATAGTCATCACTAACCTGCATCACCATGAATAACATCAGAACCCCAAGCAAGGAGGCCTGAGAGCAAGAGCAGCACAACCCTCCTTTCCGTGATCAGGCAAGATTGCAGTCCTTGATGCCTTAACACGCAAATAACATAAAGACAAGAAAATCAACCAATGGCACCAGAAGATTAACCGCTTTCCCTTAGGAATACTCCACAAGTCAGTGACAGACCCTGGATGTCTTGACCTTGGATAACTGCTCAGCACACATGCCAGAAGGGTGAACGGCCTTCTCTTCCGAGCAGTTTTCATGCACGGAAAAACAGTTGAAGAGCTTCTCTTCCTTACTGGAGCTTTCTCCTGCTTGCTCAGCCTGGTCTAATACGGTCTACACCCCCATCCCCATATAATAAGCCAGAAGGTGAAGAAAAACAAAAATAAAAAGGGAGAGAAGGACGATCCTGGTGGCTGTTATGGAAGAACATCTGTTCTCAGGAAAGAAGCACCACATTTACACTTTGTATATATTTTGCCTTAACAATTTCTCTAAGCAAAGCTGCAAAAGCAGGGACACGTTAGCTTCTCTGCAAGTTGTGTCTGCAAAGCTTCCTCCTGGCCAAGGTGGTCACCCCAGAGTCCTTGCCGCAAGAGCTCTCACCAGCCACTTTCGCACAAGTTCACCCACCGGGCCGTTGCTCGGCAGGACATGCGCACCAAACACAGCTAAGCACGTGCCCAAGTCTTCCAGCTGGGTTTCCTGTGAAAGCTGCAGGAGATTTTCCTCAGACTTCAGCAGAGGTTTGGTGGGTTTTAACCCACGGGGAGATGCTGGTCCAGGAAGGTGGCAGAAGCTGACCTGTTGCTGAAATGCCTAGGTGGGGAACACGTTCTGCACATTGCAAGACTGGTTGCAAAAGACGTAAATTTAGAAAAATTAAACTTCATATACATTTTTTCCTATTTCTTCTTCCCATTATACTCAGTTTCTGGCCTAAATTTCTGTCTGAAGTCCAAGCCCCATGCTGCCTCCAAGCCAGCTCCAGTAACAACATCAAAGCCCTGACCTAGGCCGATTCTGTGTTCTGGCCAATAGCTACTTAACAGGACACAATGAACTTTGTATCTAGTGCATCTTTCCTTAACTGAGCCAAAAGAAGGTCTGGTTTTTCAGTTTGATCCAACAATCCTCAATTAACTTGTGCTGCTCTGTAACAAGATTTTAGTGTTCTTTAAAGATGTTTCCCCTCCCCAACTGGAAGACCATGAGAAATAACCAGAGAAAACCTGCCAGCTTCGTGGGAGAAGCAATGAACCTGAATTTATAGATGAAATTCTGTCAAATGATCAAGGGAAAAAATGGGCAAAAAAGAAGGGGGGGAGGGGGGAAAGCATCTGTATTTCTTTTTCTTTCAGTCCTACCACAAGTTATTAAGTAAGTAGTGGGGGGGAAGGCAAGAACAAAATCAAATAGGATTGTGGTATTTAAATAGATATTATCTCCTTAAGGTATTAATCACTAATACTGGAAATAACTGGGACAGGACAAAGCACCCAACAAAATTCTCCACTCTTGGCCTTATACAAAGCCTGTATGTTTTAAAAAACCCCACCAAAATGTTTTGATGAAGACCATGTTAATTCAAATCACATCCTACACAGGCCACTGGAGCCAAAGCCAAGCTCTGCTGTTCATCATTAGTTTCCAGAAAGCATATAGAAGGCAACATTTTTGGTGAATTCTGCATAATCCCAACTCCCCTCACCTTGCAGTTTGTGAAAGTCAACCTGCGCCCCTGTTTCTGCAGCCACATCCTGGGGTTGTCTCCCACCCACAAGTCACTGGCTCTCCCCAGTAGATCCGTATCAGGTTTTCTCATAGCTTTTTCAGCCAAGCTTTAGAAGAATTGGCCCCTTCCACCCCTGCCTACATTTCGAGAAATGATGAGCCCGTACTTGTCCTCTAAAGGCTAAATATCTGTGCCCAAATACTAGCTGGAGAGTTAAAACCACCAGGCAATCCCACCAGGAGTGCTGCAGCTGGGGTCACCTCTGTGGACAAGTCCCCCCTTGACTCCCAAGCCCACCTCTTTCTCAGTCTTCACCTTCTCAGTTTCCTGTTGCTCACCCACTTTTAACCCCTCTGCACCATGAAGTTATGCTCCATCCATCCAGCTCAACCTAACCACTCCCAACACATCCACCAACATGTCATTACCCAGGAAGTTCTTCCCAACACCGTTGCTGAGAAGTAACCTCACAGCACAGACCTCAGCCAAGGACAACCTACATTTCCCTCTTCTAGCATGCTGGAAAATGAGCACACATGGTCCATGCAGTCATATGCTCCAAAACTTGTCCCGAAGTGTGGTCATGTTTCTTTTTTATCCTTCCAGCCTTCCATGTTCTTCTTGCAGCAGTTGTTGGTTGGTTGGAGAGTTATCTCAGGTTTTTATGCTCTGTCTCGCATCCAGACAGCCTCAGCCAAGGGCAGGACCCCTTCGTGTTGGGAGGATGACAAACGTGGTAGGAGACACTCCCCACCTTCTTGTGAGGCTCTTGGAACTCAAAACACCTTTTTAATAACCCAAACTTGTTGATTTTCACACCAAAAGCAGGGCTTATAGCAGTTTGAGATCTGCTCCAGTGTCCTCTCACTTTACTTGGGCCAGGTTCACAGAATGGTTTGGGTTTGAGTGACCTCAAAGCCCATCTAGTTCCAACCCCCCTGCCATGGGCAGGGACACCCCCCACCAGCCCAGGGTGCCCAAAGCCCCATCCAACCTGGCCTTGAACACTGCCAGGGATGTGGCTGCCACAGCCTTCCTGGGCAACCTTTTCAGTGCCTCACCACCTTCAGTGTAAAGGATTTCTTCCTTACGTCTAATCCAAATCTGCCTTTCTTCACCTTAAGGCCATTCTCCCTTGTCCTGTCTCTCCCTGCCCTGTAAACAGTCCCTCTTCACCTTTCCTGGAGCCCCTTTAGGTACTGGAATGCTGCAATGAGGTCTCCTCAGAGCCTTCTCTTCTCCTGGCTGAAGAACCCAACTCTCTCAGCCTGTCTTCATAGGAGAGGTGCTCCAGGCCTCTGAGCATCTTCATGGCCTTCTCTGGATTCACTCCAGGTTGTTTTTCCAGGACATACAAGAAAGACATCAGGGGAGGATTGACATAATGTCCAGGTCCTGTGCAACAGGTGGAGAAATTTGGGGTTCTCCAAGATCAAAATTCCTGTGTATATAGAAACTCCTTCGCACAACCCAGGTTTCTTGTCTGTTGACAGGTGAAGGTATCAACCACAAAGTTCACAAAATGTCAAGCTCTGGCAGGAGCACTCGCAAGCACGCTGGAGAACTGGTCTGGGGCCTCAGTTTTAAGTATGGCATGGTCTCCTCTGCCATGGGAAAGGGCTTTTTTGTAGGAACTGTTATTGTCTTCGGCTAGGTTTGAAGAGTAAGGGACACAATAGCAGCAGATGATGAATACAAAGCGAAAGTCATCGAGGGACAGGCAGAGGGGCCACATCCTTGCATGGCGGGGTGCATCCTTTGAAGGCAGTCCTTCAGGAGAGCCCACTCTCTTCCCACCAGCTTTCTTTGGCACCTGAACACCTTGGAAGTACTCAGCTGGGTTATTTTAGGACCCTGACCTGGACTGTAAAGGCCAATATGGGTAAGACCAGACAAGTTGTTGCGGCAGAGAAAAGTGCTTTATCTGTGGTCTTACTGCTCAAATTCTCCTTTCAGGCTCTTTTGTGTCTTTGTCCTCCCTGGACTTTCTGTGCGATTAGAAAGTTGTTGACTCTTCCTTGCTTATTTTGCAATACCAACTGTACTCAGAGGGCAGTCCAGGAATGCCAGTGGTCTGTAGAAAGTTACTCCCTTCCTAGTCACAGTCTGTCACCTCTTCAGCTTTGGCTTGCAATCTGATAGTAAATGACCCTTCTAGTTTAGTGCCCCCAGAATGAATACTCCCAAAATGGAGGTGCTTGGGGAATGCATCCCTCGGCTGTCACCCAAGAGATCTGCTCCTGGATGAGCAGAGCACATTGGTTTTCCTTCAGTAACTGGTGGGAGGTTGCTCTGCAGCTTTACAGGATTAATAAGGGACCTCAGCAGTAGCATTGTCTTTCTGGTGTGTTCCCTGGAGGGTGCAAGTAACATGCTGAGGCCCAAATTGTACCCAGAAGCTGGGAATTCAAAGCTACCACTTGATGACCCAACATCAGGGACTATTTCTTCTGCAGACTTCAATGAGGTAGGAACATTCTACCGTCGAAGAAAGCTGCAGCTGCCAAAATAAATGTGTGCTTTTTTTCACTCCTGGTCAATGCTGGTTCTTGATGTCATGCTTGGGGTTGAGAGGGACTGTGTCTTCCTGCTTACTCGAAGTTGTGCTTGCACGCAGCTGTGTGTAGGATTGCTACATGGATAGCTGGGGTCACCCTTGGCATGTCATAAGCCATCCCTCGCTAGCCCTCACACGCTCCACAACGTCTCCCTGTTCTTGCTGTGGATCTGCAATATAATTAATTGTCTTAAGCCATCAGACTTTCACGTCAAAGAAAGAAACCACAAGCTCAAGATGGGGCCAGCATAAATGTTTGTCTTTAAGTAGATTTCATCCTTGAAAATCACCTTCAGCCAGACTGGGTTGCTGGTTACAGCCTCTCCCACCTCCCAAGCCTCAACAAGCAGCTCATGTCCAGACCTGAAGCAGTTTCACCTGTAACTGTGGACAGTAGGTGCAGCGAGTTACGGTTGTGCTGCTGAGGGATTTCTGGGCTCAAGACCTGAGTACCTGGGCTGGTTTCAAGCATCCTTGAACAGAGACCGGCAACCTCAGAGACCGGCTTTGGCAGTTTGCCGAGGGGTTTATAGCACATTCGGTATGTCTGGGCTAGTCTGTGACCTTAAGGTTGTCCTTAAGTATCAGTGTTGATGACCAACCTTGGATCTACTTTGCTGTTCTGTGCTATAACCAGAGACCCTTTTTGTGGCCAGCCAAGCAGTCAAAATATTATAGCTGTGATTGCTTCAGCATCATCTCCAGAGACTCTGGATAGTCAACAGGGGTCCAGTAGCCAGGAGAGAGACGCTTGGTGTATATTTTGCAATAGGTCAGCTCTAACTGCAACGGGTTACAGAGACCATCTGCAATTTAACAAGCGCTGTAATACCATTTTTTAAAAGAATTTTTTTTATTATTGGCTCCCTTGACCTTTCCTGGACCTTTCCGCTCTGGGGTGGTACCCATTTGGAGCAAAATTCAAGTTAACAGCCCCTAAAATCTGCAACCCACTGGGCACCAACCCTTCCATGTTAAATTTTTTTCCCAAAAGCAGGATGAAAAGGCTACGCCAGTACGTGCTCAAGCCCAGACTCAGTCTGTTGCTTTGTTTCTTTAGCTCAATCACATTAAAGCTATGGGATGGGATGTTCCAGGCAGGGCAGTTGGGGTAAGCTGGCACAAACAGCCTCCTGGCTTGTTGGAGCAACAAAATGCTGCTGAAGCTGCGTAAGGAGGTAACTCAGTGGGATCAGAAAAGCAGATTGTGCTTCTTTCCTAAATAAAAAGCTTCTTTTTTTTTTTTTTTAATGCAGGTTTAAAGCTGATTCAGCAAAACTGGGAGAAAACAACACGGCAGGAATTTAAAAAAACACAGTTTCTGTTCGACAGCCACAGAGTAGAACAATGCGTGTCTTTGTCTGAAGCACAGATTATGCAGGAATAAAATAATAAATAAAAGGGCTGCTGAATGGGGCTGACATAGTGTGCCTCCTGAAGGATACTGAATTAATAAGAGGAATAAATCATCCATGGTTTACAAACAAACACTTGTGCGCCCACCTCCCAAGGTGTAAATCAGCCCCAGCTTGCCCCTGACAGTGAGCAGCTGCGGAAACTGTCTGGGCCAGGCGTAAAGCACGTGCTGCAGGTCGCTCTTGAGGGAATTGCGTGCACCCTCAGTAGGTTTGCAGGCAACACCAAGCTGAGGGGAAGTGTGGATCTGCCGGAGGGTAGGATGGCTCTGCAGAGGGACCTGGACAGGTTGGATCGATGGGCAGAGGCCAACGGGATGAGGTTCAATGTGGCAAAGTGCCGGGTCTTGCACTTTGGCCACAACAACCCCAGGCAGCGCTACAGGCTGGGAGCGGGGTGGCTGGAAAGCTGTGCAGAGGAAAAGGCCCTGGGGGTGTTGGTTGATGCTCGCCTGGACATGAGCCGGCAGTGTGCCCAGGTGGCCAAGAAGGCCAACGGCATCCTGGCCTGTATCAGGGATGGGGTGGCCAGCAGGAGCAGGGAGGTGATTGTCCCCCTGTACTCAGCCCTGGTGAGGCCGCACCTCGAGTGCTGTGTCCAGTTTTGGGCCCCTCACCACAAGAAAGACATCGAGGCCCTGGAGCGTGTCCAGAGAAGGGCAACGAAACTG
>VWZZ01005123.1:47515-84310 GCA_013399095.1 Psophia crepitans | reverse complement strand
TCTTCTCTTCTCTTCTCTTCTCTTCTCTTCTCTTCTCTTCTCTTCTCTTCTCTTCTCTTCTCTTCTCTTCTCTTCTCTTCTCTTCTCTTCTCTTCTCTATCTGGTTGGAACACATCAAATTTGGTAGAGTGAGCAAAGTTCTGCTGTTGTACAACCACCACAGAGGGCCTGTCTGTGACAGGATGCAGTCCTTCAAATTGGAATCTGAAACTGGCAGCAAATTTAGGTAAGGGCTGGATATGATCATATGATAACCAACTGATGATAGCTCACAAGCACACGGAGAGCTCTCATCCCATATATCCTTCCCAAGCTGCTGATAAAACAGCAGAGCACAGGAACCAGCACTGCAACCCCAGCTGGTCTTGGGGACTTCCCAGGAAACGGCTCTTGCCGTGAGTAGTAGCAGTTTCTTCTGGATGCTCAAGCCAGGATCCACAAAGGTATCAAGGAGGGAACCCTGTAAATGCTTTTGACATTTCGGATGAGCTGTTTGGTTCCTATAGCATCTTCCAGTGAGAGGGGGTGTCTGATACTTGGCAAACAGGCTTGACCTCTGGTGGCCTCCACCGCAGCTAGGTGCACTGCACCTGCTGCTGTTGTCATAGCTCTTGGAAGGTGTTTATTGTGTTGGCTTTTTGCAAGGTGGCCAAAGTGGTCACCAGCATGACCCAGTCAAGGGGGATGGGGGACAGCAATGCCAGTGTGCCTTCTGCCCACCTGTGCCTTCCACTTCTGTGGAATTTTAGCAGAGAGGTTTGCCTTTGTAAGATGCAGGTGAGGAAGGGCTCCTAGCTGTGCTTCTCCTGAGAAGTCCTAAGAGAGGATGCAGACTGAGAAGACTGAGCTCCAAGTGTCTCAAAGAAACAGGAGCACACTTTGAGATGAGTTTTGGAGCGTATAGCTGCATGGACCACGTGTGCTCAGCCTCCAGCACACTAGAAGAGGGAAGGTATCTGCACACACTTTATTACCATCCTATGGAGTATGGCCTGTGGAACTGAAGCTAGCTATCAATGTAAACAACGATAAAAAAGTAATTACCCCAATAACTTCTCTGCAGTTTCTGCAGATATTGAGATCTCTGTCCCTTTTCCCTTATATAAATAAATAAATAAATTTAAAAATTACCGTCAACTCTTATGACAGCAAAATTTTAGATCCAACTTAAATGCTTAAGATGAAATTTTAGATCCAATTTAAACACCTAAGATGGGGATGGAATAGCTGAACTTTTGAAATCGTCCCACCTCACATAAATTACACCTCTACTGAAAATCTTCATGGGTACTGGGACCAGCACTGAGAGCTTTATCAATTTCCACACAGTACAAAGAGACCTTTCCAAAATCGGAGTCTTGAATCGATATATTGCCTTTATTTATCAAACCTGTAATCTCCTTAAAGGAATCAATAGGGCTGTTTTGACAAAAATCTGCCATATGGCAGCGGGGAGCCCAGCATTAATAGTGCCACATCCTTGCTCTGCATTTTAAACACAAGAAACTTACCCAACACCTCAGTCATGGTCGAGCCTGCTTCAGCCTCCAAGAATACAACACTTTTTACTTGGCCAGTTTGCCCACTGATGTTTGTTGGTCCTTTGTCCCCTGCAGGTATGATCAGCTCTTCATTAGGGCAGTGAACTGGTCTGCACTGGTAGAAGACTCGGAGTGGAAGCAAAACTACTGGTTTTCCACATTTAAAACATGGGAAGAACAAGCAAGGAATTAGCTAGTAAAATCATCACTGCTACACAGTAAAAAACAAGAGAAGAAATCTTAAAGAAATTGTGTCAGACACGGTAGCACCTGAATCCTATTTGCCAGCAAGGAAAAAAATATAATGTTTTTCTTTGTCTCTCATAAACCAGTTTTGTTTTGTTTCAAACCAAGTTTCCAGAGTCTCTCTCTGCAATATGATATTTTCCTTGACTGACTTGAAGGATAATCCATTTTTCTCTCATCTGGAAACACCTTCTATCAACACATTCTGCATTTATGCAGTACCTTTAATCTTGGCTAAAGTGTTTATGGACCATGGGCCCCATTCCACTTTCAGTTGCCTCTGTCCAAGCCCGTGCTGGTTAGGAGAGACATGAACTAAAGGAAGGCAAAAATCGCTGCACTGCGTGCAATAGTAAAACAAGAATTAAGTCCATATGAAGCCCATTTGGCTCTGGCACGGCTCGTTTGTTTTCCCCTCTGTTGTTCTTTATTCCTGCTGCTCAGCGTAAGGAGAAGATAAAGAGAGGATGGTAAGTCACCTTGCATAACAGAGCAGAGTTTCTTCCAGGGGATTTACCTGGCATGGGAAAGATAGCAGGTCTTGGAGGCCTCAAAATAGATTGAAGTCCCATTTTTCCAGGTGCTCTACAGGTACCCACTAAATAAAGAGCCATTTCCCAGGGATCACATTGCATAAAGCAGCAATATGAAGTGTGGGAAGGGAAATTATGGTATAGAAAAAGCAAGATGAGTCAGCTGGGTCACAATACCAATCCCTAGCTCCCAGTACCTTCTGTACCTGCTAAATACCTACGCACATGAGCACAGGTTAATGTATGTCCCCAGGGAAGCACAGCTTCCCTCCTGCCAGCCTCAAGAACTTGAGGGATGGTTTATCAGGGAATGCAGTGACGGGCCAAGGGGTAATGGGTTTAAACTAAAAGAGTGGAGACTGAAATTAGATATTGGGCAGAAATCCTTCCCTGGGAGGGTGCCGAGGCCCTGGCACATGGTGCCCCGAGAAGCTGTGGCTGCCCCTGGCTCCCTGGCAGTGCCCAAGGCCAGGTTGGATGGGGCTTTGGGCAGCCTGGGCTGGTGGGGGTGTCCCTGCCCATGGCAAGGGGTTGGAACTAGATGGGCTGTGAGGTCCCTTCCAACCCTAATCTATGACTGCTGTGATTCTAGGTCTGTCTCTGTGCAGTCCCTCAAGAGAATGAAGATCCCGTATAACACTACCATAACCTGCAATGCTCCTGAAACACAAATTCTTTTAGAAATCATTAGGAAACCTTCTAGTTTGAAGCACCAGGTCAGCCCAAGGCTCAGTGCCCTGGTGGCGTGCAATGCCCACCGCACTTGCTGCAGAGCTGGAGCCATAAACCCCGTGCGCAAAGCGCGGGCTTCTTCACGCTGCTCTGCTGACAGCCAGGTTTCTGGTGGGTCTGATACATTGGGGTCTGTGGAAATGGAACATCTGCTTAGGCTTCCACCTGGAGGGGCAGAGATGGTGCCACTTTACTTGCAAAGATCTCCCCAGTGCGTTCACTGGTGGATATCTGGAGGAGCTCCTTCACCAGGAGTTTTCTTTCCCCAGATCTCTGTAGGTTTTTAGACACGATACAGAAGTTGGGCATGCCCAGGGATTCTTACCATAAAAAAATTTAAAAAATCCCAAACACAAGCCAACAGTGGCACCTTCTCTAACCCAACTTCCTTCTTTGCCTAGAAGAATCGAGGAATTTCTTTTCCAAAACATTCCCTCTGGGATTCACTAAAGCTTCAAATGCATTTTTCTCATGACAAGGACTGCGCTGGGGCCAGAGAACTGGGATGGGACAGATCCGCGCTGTTCATGGCACACTGTGGGTGGTGGTGCTCCTGCTCCCACTGCTGTCACAGCACTGCAGTCCCGGGATGCTCCCAGCGCCAGAGAAAGTAAGAAAGACTCTGCAGAGGCACTATTTTGTTCGCAGGGCTCAGCCGAAAGGCTGCCAGGTGGAACCGGGCCAAGAGGCAGCAAACCGTGATGGACAGGCCCACACCATTTTGGCAGCAGCAGCTACCCCAGGCAACAGTCTGGCCACGGAGAGCAAAACACACGTGCATGCACACACATATACACATCCACACTCACACGTGGGCCTGTTGCAGCTGGAGGTTGAAGTCCAATTAGGTATTTTATTACTCATTTAAGTCTTATCTGGCTTTCAGGGCTGGAAGCATGGTGGTGCGGGCACGTGAATCCGTGCCTTTGCTGGGGACGAACAGTGATTTGCATTTGAAGTGAGTCACTGATCTCATTCCCAGGAGGTTTACTTGATGCATGGCTTAGCAGAGGGGCCGTTCAGTTTTATTTACTGCCAGCCTTGGCACAGGCTGGCGGCTCCCTATTCACCAGCGGCTCTGAGGACATCGGCCCCGCCAGCCTCCTCTCTTTCTCACACACCACTCAGAAAGACGGTGGCTGCGCGTTTGTACAGGAGCGTCAGCTCCTTAGGGCTTCCCCCCTCCTGAGCCTGGTCATCTCCTCTACTCTGAAGAGGTGAAGACTTTCCTGACCAGTTTCCACACTCTGGGTAGAAATCATGTGGTGGTCCTCCTTAACCATTTTTCAAGATGCCATTCTGTCAAAAGTAAATATACTATTTATACAGAAACTTGCTCATCTTTAAGTATGTGCAGCTGGGTGTGAACACTGCTGGCTTTTGTGCTCCTGGAAGAAGGAAGTTTTGCTACATATCACTGGAGGACCAGTTGCTTCTCAGGTCTGACCTTGATCTTTTAGCGTTACCTAAGGCCATGTTGTCCAAAACAGAGTCCCCACTTCTCAATTTCTGTGTGGCTGCCCAAAGCACAATTAAGACAAAAACTGTGTGACATGGGTGCAAGACTAAAGAATTTCTCATATTTATTCAACAAAAAGGTGCCACTGACCAAATAACAACCTAGGTGGGACTTGTACTCAGCTACTCTTCACGTATTAGGTAGTGAGTGCTTTCACAGAGTTAAAAAGTCAAGTGCCTGCACCACAGAGCTCCTACTCCAGTAAAAACTGTAAAATCCTTTTTATGTTAGCCATTTTTGAAAGCTAGAACAGATTTTGGAAAGATCACTGTCCTTAGGCTTGCAATCTTAGATGCCATCTATGCGTTTGGTGGCCACCACAATATTCTTGATCTGCTAGTATAGCACACATGCAGTGTAAGATGTCCTTTCTAAAGGTATTTTAACTATACTCAATGTTTTGTCAGCAGAGGAATATCAACTTCAGTACCTCAGCAACTTGCATGCCAAAATTCCTAGTCACCTTATTTGTCCACACAAAGCACCAAAAACTTGGGAAGATACAACAAAAAGTTTACCAAAAATATTTGTGTGTGTGTGTATATATAAGCGGTTGTCAGAAAACCAGTTTCAGACATACAGGGTATTGCCCAGGTCACCAGTTATCTTCCTGAAAGGCTTCACAAAATCCCCTGTCTCTTAAAAATCCACAAACAGCAAAGCAACCACCAGCAATAGTAGCAGAACCAGCCACTAATAATTCAGTTTCAGAGATCTGAGAAAGAAATCATCAGGATTCGGTGCAAAAGCAAGGACAGCAAGAGAAAAGCAGCTGACAATGGGAGATCACTCCAAACTTGTATTTTTAGGGTTGTAATTTCCATTTTTACAAACTGCAGGTTTGCTACTGAAAAGCCATCACCCAGCTGGCATTGCCTGGGTAAGGATGGAGGTTTTGGTTCCCTGTCTGGAAGGCACCTACAGAAATGGTCCAAGCTCCTTTATTCATAGAATTATTTAGGTTGGAAAACACCCTTAAGATTATCGAGTCCAACCGGTAAACTAAGACTACCAAGTCCACCACTAAACGATGTCCTTAAGCGCCACATCTGCATGTCTTTTAAATACCTCCAGGGATGTTCAGTTCGTTGTTGAAGTTCATGCTTTTTTGTGGCAACCACATTGCACTAAAAGAAGTAAGGCATCAGTCAAAACAGAGGGAAAAACCACAACCTTAATTTGAACCTGAGCAGCTTGTTGAGCTGAGAATGGTGGCCTCGTTCACTTGGTGAAGATAAGAAAGAGCAAAGCTTGGAGAGGCCGAGGCAGAGCAGAAGAGGCAAAGACTCTTTTGAGGGTTAAATCCCATGCCAAAAAGAAAATTCATAAAGGGTAGGACAGATGTAAATGTAAAAAAAAAAATAATCACAGAAGGAAGCAAGCACATGGTAGCTATGAGAGTGCTTCGAGTCTTGGTTCAGAAATACCACCAGCTTCAGCCGGCGGGAGTTGAGTGGAAAGAAAATGGTGAAATAGGGCAATCAAACAGTCCCAGCGAGATGTGACCAAGAGGTTACCAGAAATGAGGGGTTGATCAAGGACAAGGGTGGAAACCGAATGCAGTAGATATGCATGAAAAACCTCAACAATAACACGCGATGTAACAAGGGACCAAGTAAGAGCGTTTCAAAATAAAGCTTTATCGGCTTCCTAAATATATTTATGCTGACTCAGATCTGTCTTTGCACCAGTCTCCTGCATGATGAAAACAAGCCAAGCATAGTCAAACAGCTGAGAAGGTCAGTTCAACAGGGTCAACACTGAGTATGTGGAAGTATAAAGCAGTTGTTTTGGATGACAAATGACTGAAATAAGAGATAGATAAGAGATAGATACCAGGGAAGTATCGTAGAATGGGTTGGGTTGGAAGGGACGTCAAAGTCCATCTAGTTCCAATCCCCCTGCCATAGGCAGGGACACCCTACACTAGACCAGGGTGCCCAAAGCCCCATCCAACCTGGCCTTGGACACTGCCAGGGACCGAGGGGCAGCCACAGCTTCTCGGGCCACCCTGTGCCAGGGCCTCAGCACCCTCACAGGGAAGAATTTATTCCTAATATCTCATCTCAGTCTCCTCTCTTTTAGTTTAAACCTATTCCCCTTGTCCTGTCACAAGTTCTACAATCCCTGATAAACAGCCCCTCTCCAGCTTTCCTGGAGCCCCTTTAGGGACTGGAAGGTGCTCTAAAGTCTCCCCGCAGCACCTATTCCCCTTGTCCTGTCACAAGTTCTACAATCCCTGATAAACAGCCCCTCTCCAGCTTTCCTGGAGCCCCTTTAGGGACTGGAAGGTGCTCTAAAGTCTCCCCGCAGCCTTCTTCATGCTGAACAAGCCCAACTCCCTCGTTGGGAGAGTCTGTCCTTGTAGCAGAGGGGCTCCAGCCCTTGGATCAACTTTATGGCCTCCTCTGGACTCGCTCCAGCAGCTCCACGTCTTTTCTGTCCTGGGGCCCCCCGAGCTGGAGGCAGCACTGCAGGGGGGTCTCAGCAGAGCGGGGCAGAGGGGCAGAATCCCCTCCCTCGCTCTGCTGGCCACACTGGGTTTGATGCAGCCCAGGACCCGGGGGGCTTTCTGGGCTGCCAGCGCACACTGCTGGCTCATGTTGAGCTTCTTATCACCCAGCACCCCCGAGTCCTTCTCCTCAGGGCTGCTCTGAAGAAGAGTCATTGATTCATCAGATGCCCAAGCACATGAAAAAATAACCACTGATATCAAGTTCAGCTGCAAATAAAGCTGACACCAAAGTAAGGCCCTGGATCTTGAAAGGAGTACAAAAATACCAAAGGGTGAATAAAAACTGACTGCAAGGATCAAAACTGAATTTGCCTTTCCTTGGCAGTTTAACAGGACTTACACTTTTTAAAATATATTCCAACTTGCAACACTCAGGCAGCAGAAAATCCAGCACAGGCTGGGGCTGTGTCACAGAAAGAAGGGCTTTTCCTCCTGGATCTAAAACAGCATGCAAGTAACACAGGCAGAAACCCAATGCATCCAGTCCTGGAGCCCAGCCAGCAGCACACTGGTGCACAGAGACTACTCTGACGAGCTTAAAAAAAAATATTAAATTCTCTGTTTACTGTGGGCTTTCTACCTGGAACATCAATTTGGAATGTTACCAGTTACACGTGTTTGAGGGAGTCTGGTTGTTTAACATCCATCTGCTTCTTCTGGCACAGAGAGGCAGGTTTCTGATACCTAGCTGTTTCTTTCAGGTCAGCACAGCGCTGGTTGGGATCATAGAATCATAAATGTTGGAAGAGACCTCCAGAATCACCTAGTCCAACCATCCCTCCACCACCATTTGCCCACTAAACCATGTCCCTAAGTACCACATTCAACCCTTCCTTAAACACCTGCAGGGACGGGGACTCCACCACCTCCCTGGGCAACCCGTTCCAATGCCCGACCACCCTTTCCGAGAAAAAATTTCTCCTCATCTCCAACCTGAATAATATATTGGGGATTGGAACTAGATGATACTTGTGGTCCCTTCCAACCCTAACCATTCTATGATTCTATGAATACATCAGGAGCCATAACGCTGCAGTAACTCAAACCCTAGTCAGGTAAAGGGCTCGCTGTGCTGACCCGGGCTCTGCATGAGTCCGACAGCATCACCCAAAGTGTTTGTTATCCAGAATCTGTGCTGGGACTTAGGCTGCACCAGACCCCAGCGAATTAGGGTGGGAGCTGGCCTTTTCATCTGGCCACTTCTGTAGTGTAAGCACCTGGAACTTGGGTACTCAGAAAACCCTGGGGGAAAAAAAATAATAGGGGCTGGGGAGATAAAGGGGAACAATCAGAATACTAAACATCAAAACAGCAGGAGACAAAATTCAGCAAAATTGAGGGGGAAAAGAAAACTACCTTAATGATTATGTGAGAGAAACGGAGAAGAGTAATTCAGGTTGATGAAAACAGTTCAGATACAGCTGCTGAGCAGAAAGCTTTGCTAAGGGAAATTCAGCAGTTGGTAGATGTGGATTGCTCACTATTGCTGTGCCTAGAGGTGTATCTTCATTTTTTGGCACTCCCAATCTGTCTGTTCTATTTTCCTTGTATTCCCACTGCAATTTGTTTGGGATAGAGACTCTCTTTTTGGTGTATATATGGAGGATTTGGCCCAGTGGGACTCTGAGCATCGAGTTTTCCACAGGTAATAACAACAATAAAGACAACCCTGAAGAACTGAGTTTTGGCAGTCTAGAAACCGCCAAGACATTCATTCTTTTCTGCCAAAAATTTGACTTGTAATGAGCTATGGATTTAAAGCATACACATGAAATACATACATAAACAGGAACACTAACTTCTTTTTATGGGAGACCTACAGAAACTCACTTCATCAGAACAATAGCAACCTATCTTTCTCAATCTAGCCTCCATCACATGGTCCTCCTGAAAGCTTTTTTCCAATGGGCACTCACCAAATTCTCAGCTTTCTGGAACTGCTGCAGGTAATTTTGGGACAGGTTAACCAGCCATCTCTGGTTTATTCTGCTTCACAGCCTTTGCTTTTTCAGAGTGTTTTAGGACTTGCACAAATGATCAGACAGATACAAATAACCCCACTGAATATCTAATTGTGAAGAAGCATATGTGTTTATGTCATGATGGGCCTTCCCTGCTGGGATCCTATTTATCTGGCCATGGAGCTCACGTATATATTCTATCCTTCTATTTCAACCTCCAACTGAGAATCTCTGTCAAATCCTCTGAACACTCCTGGAAAGTTTAAAATTAGATCAGATCTCTGTGGGTGGCTCTTACTTCTACAGTGGATCACATCCAAACATGAGGCTGAACTGCACACAGTTCGGAGGCTGCTCTGGAAGGCTCCATCTGTCAAGTCACTCTTGTATTGGGGCCAAAACCTTATTTTTGCCCAAAGCATAACCCCCAGAAATGCATTTAAGGCTGGGATCAAAGAACAGAAGAAATGGAGAACCACTGCTGGACTGCTAATCCTCCTCATCCCTAACACAGTGCCAGTTCCATGCCAACAGAAACATAGCTATTATTTGTTGGTTTTAATCACTTCGAGGTCTAAACCTTTTTCTTGAAAATGCTTCCTCAAGCTTCAGCCTGTAAATCATCCAGGATGGGTATATGTGCATTTGGCAGGTGTCCTGCAGGAGGACACAATGGCCCATGTGAAGCCAGAGGGTCACATTTCCATTGCAGCAGCTGGTCCTTTGACCAAGTGGAACACCAAGTCAATAGCTGTGTGATGGATGTGTTTGTCCATTCACTGGACACAGGCATTTCCCTTACTATCATCAGGCCATTTTTGTCACCTCTGGGACACTACTTGTCCCAAATAAGGATCTCTAAATCAGTTCTTCAGAGAGGAAGACTATGCTTTCCCATGTGTTTGCACAGCATCAAGTGCAATAAATTTTCAGTTCTGAAAGGGCCGCCAGACAAACAATACCAAAAACAAGTATTCATAATGTTAAAGTACAGTAGTTTTCTTGTTCAATACAAGACAATTAATAATCGAGAAGTCCAGAAATGTTTTAGAGTGGAAGTGCCAAGGTACTTAGACAAGAAACAAGTCAGTACTTTTCTTTTTTTCAATTTCAAAATTCAGACATAATATGGAGATTTGCTTCCCATTTATCCAGGATAAAAAGCTCACTGCAGGGGGTGAGTTCAGCTGCAGAAGGAATTTGGTGAAATACTTCAAGTCCATGAGGTTGGAATGACTCACTCTGAGCGGATGCAACAAGACCTCAGGTGTCTGCAGCCTCAGTCAAACCTCCTGCCCAATCACTCCCCAGACATTCCCCGCAACATCTTGCACATTCCTTTTTGCACCACAGAGGTTCTTTGCCAGATTGCATACACCTACGTTTGGCAGGACTCCACAATCCATCATGCTCCAGCTATGAGTAACAACAGATTTCCCATGTATTTTGTGAATTAATGACACCAATACTTGCAGGTAAGAGGATTGGGTAAGGAATAGTTCCAAGCCCCTCTCAATTCCTAAGCAGTTACCAGTCTTCACATGAAATAAGTTTTCCCTAAAGCACAACTGCTGTGATGAAACAACACATAAGTCTTGATCTCTTGCTTCGGCGAGAGCACCTGGATCCTTTGAGGACCAAGGAGGTTAGGAGCCTGCCAAGATCTTTGCCCTTCCTACATCTCCATTGCATCTTTGCAGCTACTAATGGAGGTTAAAAAGGCAATCTGGGCTCTAAGGTGTCAGTGTTTCAATGCATTGAATGTCTCCTGCCCATCAGCTGCCAGACAGACGCCTGAAAGGACATGATCAACCCAGCAGCTTTCCCCTCCATGAGTTATGGGTACATTCTGCATGTTACCCTGGCTGACGGCTGAGCCATACATCCCTCAATCCCTATGGATAGCTTTGCCAGGGAGGCTGTAGAAGAGCTCTCTTTGGAGGCTACCTGAGGAACCATCTCCCCTCCAGGAGCTGTTGCACCTCAAGATGATTCAGAAAGCCCAATTCATTATTTGCAGAGAGTAATCCCCAACATCTGAACAACGGGTCCAGCTCCCCCTTCCAGTAACATACAACATCTCTGCAAATCTGGCATTGTTGCTTCCTTCCATGGAGCAGAGGATCCACTCATGCTGTCGGGTTATACTCCGGTCATGTTTTTCAAGTTTGCTTGGTGTTTTTGTTTTGGGTTTTTTTTGTGGGTTTTTTTTCCTTACAGTCAAGATGGCCAGGAGATTTGTTTATTTATTTAATGAAAGCTGAGTTTCTCACAAAGATAAGAAATTGGTCTTTAGAAAAGCACCACAGCAAACTGCAAGAGTAATGAAAGAAACCCATGACCTGGCAACACTACAATTACATACAGGAATTTTTGGATTTAAGAAATCAGGGCTTCAGAAAACACATGTACTAAGAAATACTGTGCTGGAGAACCAACTTCAAATCCAACAGAAAACCAACTAGTTATGCAGCAAAACTTCTAAATACCATCATTTTTGGCTTTCACTCTCACCCCCTAAAATTCCAGATTAATTAAGTGCAGTAGCTTAGCACTGAATTAGCAACTGAGTCCTTCACAGCCAAGCAATTTCCAAAGTTTGGTGCTTTCCCTGCATTTAACTGGTATACAGCCTTACTTAAATTGAAGATAGAAGTGGTTTGAGATTTACTGAACCATACGGTTTGCAATATTGTTAGTCATGTTCTGGAAACATCACTTTTCCTTCTGCAGAGCCGAGGGTTGTGTGGCACATCCAGGGTCTTAAAGAGCTTCAGTGAGTGATGCTCAAGAAGTCCTGGAAGACTGAAACTCCAGATTATTCAGGTTAGCTAAAGTCAAAGGCAGGCTGGCCAAAACATTTTTTGAGTTCAAAGACAAAAAGTCTCCATATCCGTACTATCTCATAATTATAATGGTTTAAATGTAAAAAAAACCCTTCATAGAAAACTTTTGGATTCTTGACCAGTTTTTGTTGTGTGCAACATTACAGAAACAGAAAAATTCCTTTTTTTCTTACTGTATTTTTGAGAAGCCAAGTATCTTTCCATTTTTACTTGTCTTTGCTATCAAGGTCTGCAAAACAAGATGACTATGAGAAAATACAGATTTAAAAACTAAGTACTTCTGGAAAAAAAATACCATCAAAGAATAAAAAAGCCCACCCAACAAGCCACTGCAATTTGCATTTCTCACCCGTTTGGCCATTAGTGTGGGCTCAGAGCTCTCTGAGAGCAGGAATGAACTTGGAAAACTGTCCAACTTCTGGCCATTCCTCCTGATGAACATGCCATAGCCTCAACATCAAGGGACCTTCTGCCTCCTCATCCTTCACATGTTTTCCTACCTCTATTTTTATACTTTACCATCGCATCTTTAATAGCCTTTGCTTCGGCACATAAAGGGAACAGCAAGATGTACAGAATGAGGTGTACTGAAAGGCAACACATGGTGCTGGTATGCCATGTGCACCAGGCAGCTACTTAGGAATCATCTTGACTCTTCCTCTACAAAATTAATTTTTCATATCAGGTATTTGTATCCCAAGAAAGAAATGGCAAAATGCACAGAGTAACTCAAAATCCTGACTGTGCCTTGCTTGTTCAAAGCAGTGTGAGTAAACAAGCAGCAAATACTCCTTTGAGAAGGGTCTTGTTGATACCTGTGACTTCATTTCCCGTTAGGCTTCATGCAACTCAGCGAAACTGAACCCATTCTGCCTCTTAAGATCTCATGGCTTTTGTCATATCTTATCACCAATATCAACAGCTACAGATCTTCTGAAGTGGGACATGTAGCACCGGCTCATGTTGCGTTTGAGTTGCCACCATGACCCTTAGGGTCCTGCCTCCAGCCTCAAAGCTGCAGTCTCAACTTTCCATGGCTGCTGTGTGTCTTGGGATGCAAGAAAGCTTTATGCCTGCTTCAGACTCTTAACTCCATTTGGACACTCAAAATGAAGATGGCAAATGTTGGCATGGAAAGACATGCTTCCAACGTGGAAACCAGCTTTAGAGGAACATTGCAAATGTCTGCCTGCATGCAGAGTTTTGTAGCTGCTGGAAGCCTAAGGGAAACACAGAAACTGCCTTAAAAGAAAGAAAGGTGTTGTAGCTACGCCCTGGAGTAAAATGTATAGTCAGTATCTCCATGTAATTGGAAAGCCAATCTGCAAAACCTCAGATGCAACTGCACGTTTTTGCACAATATTAGTAAGATTTTTGCAGATCCCGTTCTGATGCCCAAGCTGACCGTTTTGCATCCACCCTATTGCCACCCAAGCACAGGAGGACAACAAATTAAATTACCAGATAGAAGCTTCAAAAAAAAAAAAAAAAGCATCAGGAAGGTCCTTTTTCACCCGCTGCCCTCCTGAAATTGGGAAAAACCACAGACATAGAGACGTTGGTCTCAGCGACAATGGGTTGGAAGCAGATCAGACACTTTTAAGGCAAGAAAATCAATCCAGGTTGCAGATACCATCTCTGGCTCAGGAAACTCCAACAGTGCAGAAATACTGCCGTCGCCTTCTCCTTTTTTATACTTTTCTGGAGTATCTGCTATGCCTCAGCACATTCATTTGCACCAATAACACAGCCTCTCAGCTTAATAATTGCAGCACTCACAAATCGGAGGAGATAACACAAATAGCAGCTGTTTGCTGCACACCCTGCCTTTCCAGCCGCCTTCCCTGCTGCTAACAGCTGCGACGCCGCTCTTTAAATGGGTGGAAATCCTACGTAAAAGTGCCGAAGTGGAAACTTAAAAAGGCCTTTTCAGCAGAAACACATCTCCGCTCTAACACTCTGCCTGATGTGGGCTGGGAAGACCGATGCAAAGCGGGGAAATAGAAACAATAAAATATGTTAATCGCTCTTTTGCCTACTGGAAAGTGGAGCTGGGCCCCAAGGGGTAAGCAACATTTCAGTGGCTTCTATGTTAGTGGCACTGTTTCCTTCAACTTTGGGGAAAAAAAAGAATAAATCAGTGGTAGGAACCACTTTTTCATTACAACTATCTGAATATTGAATGTGTAATTTAAACTGACCTCAGATCTGTTACCATGGCCTTCATCCCTCCAAGAAGCCCGGTGAGACTAAACTGCCAAGCTATTACCTTGCGTCAGGATGTTTTGTCTAAGTCCAAACTCTTTGTTTTGGGAAATAAAACCAATCTCGTCTGGTTCAAGTGATTTTCACCAGGATTTCATGCACAAGGACAATGCTGCAGCACTCCCGTTGTACATGATGACCGAGACAGCGATTAGCTTAACTGGGAGAAAAGCCTTCCTTCCCCCAGTATTTGAGAGAATCAATATTTCATCTGTTTTGATGCTGAGTGCAGCAACAAAAGTGGAGAAATATTGGCATTTCCAGTCTGGAAGGGATTTTAATCAAAGCAAATACTCATTTTTAAAGAGAAAGAAAAGAGCATTAGAAAGAAAATAAACGTGCTGGGCTTAAAGAACACAAGGAGGGACAAAGAAAAGGCCTTTGAGATTTGCAGGGTACCTGTGTTCCCCTCCCTACCCCCAAAAGTGACACTCTGCCTGCCTGTACCTACTGGAGAGGTGATGGAGCACATGTGGGCTCTGCAGTCAGCACTCCCGGCTCCACGATTCCCCCACAAACATGCAGTGCCCTCTTACCCAGGCACTGCGAAACACGACGCAAAAGCTGCATCTACATATTCGTAAATAAAACAGCCAGGAAATGAGTTCAAGCACTGAAATACCTGTATCTGCGCTACCAAATTCTTTGCATATTTACTAGCATTATTTTTTGTTTCCCAGCTACCATGACCACAGATATGGTTTGGGCATCAAAAGGAGAATAGCTCACACCAGGGACTGTTCTCAAAGGCAGCATGAGCAGGAATGAGCCAGGCTGCACTCCCACCACCCAAGGCTGGGCTACCACCACCCAAAGCTGGGCTACCACCACCCAAGGCTGGGTTCAGCAGGGTTTACACCCCCCACGCCTATGCAGTCCCTCAGGACACTGTTGCAGAAACTCCCAAAGCCCCAGCCAAGAACTGCTGCTCCCAAAGCACGTCCCAGCCCAGCCAAGGAAGGGATATCCCTTTGAGTTTAGACACTAGAACATTTTAAATGCGGTGAGGGAGTCCCAAGTTCTCCTTGCCTAGGTTTGAAGCTTGGTTCCTCTGCCCTCAGTGAGTGCCTCCTGTTGAAGTATTTCCCATTTATATAAATAATTGTATATAGCTTAAAGAAGAGATTGGAGCTCAATACCCTTCCATATCTCAAGAGAGTTGTCTCTGCATGGGACTACTAAATTTGAAAGAGGCCCTACTTTGCTCTGTTTACATTAAAAAAAAACAATCCACCTTACCACCTTGTTGCAGTTCCACTTCCCAAAATGAAGAGAAACACTTATTTATCTCAGAAGGTCCAAACTCCATCTCTGCCATGCTTGGGAGGATGCTCCAGCACTCCTCCATCCCCTGAGCTCTCTCCTGGGGGTCCAACCCTCCCTCCCCACATGCGGAGAAGAGGGAATGTGGCTCCCTGCCCCTCCTTTCCCCAAGTACCTCAGTGCATTTAGCCCCTTATATATAGGGGATCGCCCCAGCAAGCCTCCATGCACGGATGCCTTCATTACACAGCACGCCACCTGTTTGCATGCTCTTTTCATCACTACAGATATCACAGCAACAGCACCTCTTACAGCATAAACTAATTTGCTCTGAAGATTTTTTAAAGTCTATCGCTTGAGTCATGAATATCTAGAGTGGTCAAAATAATAGAAAGCAAAAGAGCATGTAGAGGTTTACTTACAAAAATCTTTGCTCTTGTTTGGTTAATTGTGTTCAACGTGTTAGCCTTTGGGCAACCAAGTTACTTGCCTTCAAAAATGTACTACTGCATCCACGTCACATCAGCAGCTTTTTATAGTAATTTTTGGATCGTTGCACAAAATACAGCACAGCTGACATCAGCTGCAAGAAGCATTTTCATTTTCTAGACTGTAACACAGCTGGGAAAAAGGAAAAATCTCGGCAGCTGAGAGAGGAAGAGAAAATTCCCTGCTTCCATTTGTTTTGTGCGTGTGCCCAGTTTCTGTAGTCTCTGGGGAGCTTTCAAAGACCGCAATTACAAAACACGGGAAGGTGTGTTTGGGAAACTGCAGCACCAAAGCACCTCAAAACGTCCTCAAATTGATTACCATAAAAATTTACTACCTTCATAGTTAATTAAATCCTTTGAACATACTGGTGTGATACATAGGAGATGAAGGATTTGTTGCTGTTGTTGCATGATGTCAAGGGAGACGTGCCACGAGCCCACGTAACGCTGGGAGCAACGTGCTCCCCTCATTGTGCATTCACCCAACGCGCTCCTCAAGGCTTCAAGGGATGCCGCCACGGCCGAGCTGATGCAAAGGAAGGAAAATAATAAGGGCTAAATGGAGGAATTCAGTGTCTTGTCATTTAGGATCTTTTTTCCTGGCACCACGGAGAACGCTCACACCGTAAGAAACTATCTTTATCCTGAATAGGCTTTTACTTTTCTCCTTCTTTTTCACAAAAACAGGGGGGAGACAGAGAAAGAGAAAGGGAGCACAGACCACACCTCCTGCTTTTTAGGGAATCATGATACTATTGCACTGTATCAGGACAATGCTGGAAAGAAACAGATGTAAGTTTGGGAATATTTTGCAGGTGGAGTCAGAAAACAACTGGGAAAAAAAAAAAGGCAAAACAAAAAAAATCTCTTGGCATCCTGTTTTCACATGCACAGCCAAGATTCCTGCTTTGACTTGATCCACAGCAAGGGCGGGAGCGCAGACTGTTTCTCCAACACACGGAGACGCAAAGGGTGTTTGTTCTCCGTTATCAGCAAAGAGCGGTTATGAGCTTACCAGCCCGCTCCATCCGTGACATAATCTATTTTTTATTACTGTGAGTTAGGCCAAATGCACTGTGGTTTGGAACAACAACAAAACACTCAAAAATCCCCCCAAAATTGAAAAAAAACACCCACCCCTCTCTTTTGCACTTGTGATAAAATGGTATTTTTCTGCCAGAGTGCCCACCCTGTAATAAGCACTGATATTATTACAGCACATTTCACGCAGAGCTGTCTTTTCACGTCACACAAGCCCAGCTTGAAAGCAATTCTCAGCCTCTCCGTGGAATCCACTTTATCCCCGTGCTGAAATGCAGCTATTTCCAGATGATACAAAGCACCTGTTTAACAGGGGGGCTGGGGCAAGAAAATCCCATATTCCATCCAAAACAGCAGGAGGAAATTCTGGACTATTTAATTTAATTACTCAGTTGGCTATGTAAACTAGATTATGGGTTACTGTCATGCTTCAACAAAAATTGTTCCACCATGAAAGTGTCCTGATGACTTCCTGACCAGGGCTGAGTCAGAGAGAAGTGTCCTCCGCTCCCACCCCCAGCACACAGTCAGCACGACCATCTTTTTGCCCTGACCACAGGGGATCCGCGTTCAGCCCGCAAGGCTACAGTTCATATAAGTTCTTAATGTAATGGTGATGTTTGTAAGAGAAAAAAGAGGAAACAAAGATCGGCCACGCAACTAAGCAAGTCAAGGTTCCTGCTTGTGGGGACCTTTGAGCACATCTCAGCGTGAAGCAGGAGATGCTGCTCAGATCCTCCTGTAAAACACCACAGAAACATCTTCAGAGAGAAGAAAAGCTGGAGACTACTCAGGATAAATGCAATTATTTGCTCAGGATAAATGGCTGCACAGCATTCAGGGACCTGCTCTTCCCATGCTTGCAAAATCTGAATTATTAAGCTTTAACCAGATTCAGTTCCTAGTTATAGCAGGAAGATTACAAAGCAATTCATATTCACAGAGTATAATTAAACTGACCTCTCCCTTTCTTGCCTTCCCAACCTGATATAGACCTAGAAGTTAAGAGTAATCGGAGTCCTACACCATACATCACTTGTAGGATCATCCATAAAGCACGCAGAGCCCACGCCACCCCACCCCACTGGCCAAACACTTCTAGCCTCTGTGCTGCAGGAGTTAAAACAACAGAGCAACGTCCAGCAAGTCATAGTGCCCACAAGATGCGCTGCCAAAACCTGACGAGGATGTCTCTTATGGACAAGAGTGCATGAGTAAGTGAACAATAGGATTCGGCACAGACAAAAGGCTTGAAATCTGAGACACCAAAGTATCCGGGCAGCAACTGCAGCGAACGGTCCCCAGGCAGAGCCTGTTAAAGGAGAAGGAGCTGCATTCACCCAGCTTTCTCAGGTGCAATCAAAGCAGGAAGAATGAAGATATTTTTGTAGACCTAGAGGAGCACAGCAAGAGGAGGCACAGCTGGAGCGCCCAGACCAGGCACGCAAGGCTCCTGCGAAGGACAGAATTTCAGAAGCAGCTCTGAATGTCCTTGACTGTCTAGATGTTGTTTCTGTGCCGTTACGTAAGCGGTGCCGACATTCAAAGTTGAATAAATGAAAGAAGAAAAGCACCCCTAACTGAACAGAGAAGGGACTTGCTAATCCCAAGCATTCAAAAGGGATGAGTCGCAGGCCCTCTAAAACATCACAGAATTAGAAGAGAGAAATGCTTCTGTCATGATGCTTAAATGCCGGGGGCACGGTTACTTCACGCAGAATTCCCCTGACATAGCAATGAACAGACGTAATTTTAAACTAAAACTGGGAATCTCGACACCCTTCCTGAAATCCAGCACGTGGGAACCTTGGGAAAAAAAACTCCTGGGATGTCACAGGAAAAAAACATCACATCATGAGGCTGGGTGACGCAGCTGCGACAGGGGTTCGAGCTTCCTTGGCAGGACAGAGGCTGACACACCAGGATAGAGACATCACTGTGGTCCACCACAAAAGAACTAAAATATTTCACAGGTCACCAAGCAAGAGTCACTTCACTCAGTCTTAAAATGCTGAAAGTTTGACATTCAAGTCTCAGCAAGAGGTTTCTTACAGTCATTGGAGGTAATGGCCACTTTAGAAGGTGGTTTATCTCGTGTTTATTCTTTTTCTTAGGACACTCCTGAAGACCCCCTCCAGCTCTGCTGACGGCAGAGACGTTCTCCAGAACCACGTGAGTCGTCCACTGTGAAGTTACTTTATTTCCAGATGTGTCCTCTCCAAGTGTCTCCACTTCTATCTATGTTTATGTTTGCATTTTTCATAGCCTCCTTTGTTTCCCCGCTCAATGTCAGCAACGTTGGAAGAACGTTAGCCTTTTCAGAGCATTTCCTTTACAGGATTGTTCCTGAAACGGTTTTTGGTGCAGTTCTTGTGCTGGTCACATCACTAGTATGTCTTTGAGCATCACGCAACCACATGTTAAGTGGCAAGGGAAGGATCAGCAGCAGCAAGCAGGGAAAGGTTTTGTTTGTTTTTTGGTGGTGATGCTGTGTTTCATAGGGGTGCTGATTTTTTTATTTTTATTTTCAAAGTAAACGTGGCTATGAACTGGGGATTCTCTGAGCTTTTTTCCATATCTGCTGTACTACAGCTCTGAAGCTGCAGCCTGGGCATACTTCTGATTTTAACCAGCTTTAGTCTCACTAGCAGCTGTCTGCACACAGTTGCCCCTGTAACCTGCACGCTGCAGCTTGTACCTATGAGAAAGCAAAATAATGCAAGTTAATGGGAAAGCTGGTGGGCAGAGCTGGCCAGGAATATTCTCACTGCCACTAGTAGAGATTTGTAGGTTTCTTGTTCAAAACCACAAGAGAGAGAGAATCTTAAAAAAACCTGTTCCGGGGAGTTATTTCGAGTTTTTAATTTGCAGTCAATTTTTTTGTTGTTGTGCTTCTATTTCCCCGAATTTGCCCTTCTGCGAAACAAAAACCACATTTTCTTTCTCCTTCCTACCTCTCAGGTGTTCCTGTTGTCATTTACTGACAGTGACAAAGAGCCTTTTACATTTCAGTTTCTTAGAAAAAGCTGAAAATACTGATGGAGCTTGTGCTTAGAGATGTGCAGCCACATGCAGCGGCCTGTGCGCAGCCGGGAAGTGCCACTGACTCACTATTAAGCATCTCGGCCAGGTAGATATTTTAATCCAGCTAATCCATCTGATGATGTACACAGGAAGAGAGGAAGCAAGAGCAGAGAAAGAAGCCACAGAAGAGGACAGCACTGGAAAAAAAATATCACAGAATCACAGAGGTTGGAAGGGACCTCGAAAGATCATCTAGTCCAACCCCCCCGCCAAGGCAGGGCCACCTAGAGCACATCACTCAGGAACGTGTCCAGTCGGGTTTTGAATGTCTCCAGAGAAGGAGACTCCACAACCTCTCTGGGCAGCCTGTCCCAGTGCTCTGTCACTCTCACAGTGAAAAAGTTTTTCCTCATGTTAACCTGGAATCTTCTATGCTCCAGCTTGAATATCTCTGTTTAGTAATCCACTATAGGAAAACCTGAGTTATTACTATTGTGGTTTTTCCCTGACTTTTTTTGGGGAAGGATTTCTTGGAAGGTGGGATGTGGCATGAAAACTCTTTTGTCCCCCAGATCTGGGTCCCATCTCAGCTACTGCATCCCTCCATCAAGCCACAGGTGTAAATGCTCTTGGCAAGTCCTGTGCACAGAGGAACATGCTGTTAAACTCAGTCTGTATTCTACATTCATTTGGTGGCTGGAGTTCGGATGCCACTTGCACAATTAAAAGGGTAACCCCAACAAATAGGACACCAGCAGCTCCTAGCTAGCAGACCCACAGACACCACTCATGGCTTCACCTGGGGAGACTCGGTTGTTTGAAGGAAGGACAGCTCAACCTTCAGCTGTACCCTCTAATGCTTTTCATCCTGTTGTGGCAGCACAAGCAGATGAAATTTCCAAGGAACATTCATGCCAGAAATGGATATAAACATGGATGAGACATTTTTAGTGAAGAAGAGATGGTGTTTACTGTTGCTGAGCAGTAGAATAGATAAATAAAAGCCTTCAAGTGCATTCAGCTGCGCACTGCGACAGGGAACTGCACTGACCATTGGCAAAACCTTTACAGACCAAACGTCAGTGGCTTTTCTAATCCAGTGCTGCTTGCACACCTCTACTTCCATGTGAGCAGAGTTTTGTTAGGAGCAGAATAATTGTTTGAGGTCCTTAATAATTAAGCCCATAATTTTTTCGCGAAGCGTTTCTGGTCCTTCGCTCAGCAGGAACTGGGAGGGAACCACCCTGCCACCCCAGCATCTTCATCTCATCCCCAGCCTGCGAAGAGCTTCTGCTCACTGCAAACATGAGTTTGTACCAATTGTGTACAGCTAAGGCATTCCATTCTCTCATTTTGGAAATATCTTTAAACAAAATTATTTCTGGTAGGATACACTTGACAGCTAGTCAACCCCCGGCTTGCTCAGGAAATTACCTTGCATCTAGAAGGGGGGAAAAAAACCCCACCAGCTTGCCACCACCATAAATCAGCCATCTGCAGAATGTAAACTGGTGTAACATGGCTCTATCAGCACTTACAGCAACGAGTGCTTCCCAGAAGTTTATACAATGTGAACGTTTTTGTCTTTCCTGAAAGAAGTCTTGTGCTATAAATTAATAAAACTTTCCAGGAGACATGACACAAATCCACTCATCGGTACTGACCTCCAGGGCTCAGTCACAGAGCTCATAAAAAGGAGTTTTCCATACTAATGACAGGAACTAAAAAGCTAAGTTTATCTCTAAACATTTAGGGAAGAGGGTCACTTGCGGCACATCGCGATGTCATAGCAATGTGAGAAGGTGTTCTAGGAAGAGTTTGTCAGACGATGGGGGGAAGCAAGCAGGAGACCACCGGACTTCTGGCCTTTACAGTCTCTAAGGACATAACCCAGCATCAGCCTGAAACAGCGGTGAAACTCTTACTGAACCCATCGGGGCAGGGACTGATATTACTCCATTTGTAAGACTTCATTAACCACCCATATTTCAGCTCTGCAGCACTGGCTGCATGAGCAGAGGCTCTTCTCCAAGCGCAGCAACACTTTTTGCCTATGCTCTCCCAAGACCACATTTCCTCCTAAGCCCTGGACGCAGACAATGCTGCTGTGAAACCAGCCCTGGAGCCAAGAACGCACCGCAACATCACATGCTTCTCCTCTCGGCTCCTTCAAAGTTTGTACAGATGGTCCATTAAAAGCAACGCCCTCTCCCTCGTGCACTCAGACTGGCAGATAACCTCTTATTCTAGGAAATTTCAGCAGTCTGACACACAACGGAGCAGATACCACCACGCGAAATATGATGGATGTTTGTACCAATACTAGATATAACTTGGAATTGAGGGAGAAAACATGATTTCTCCCTGCAGAGTCACCTTCAGGAAAAGCAGCCAGAGAGGTGGCCCAGTGCATAACCCTTGTCTTAATTTCACACACACTCACGGGGAAAGCACCATCATTCTGTATGACTTGCCTGCACTTAGCAATTTCTTAATACTTGGCGTATTTAGGAAGCTATTTTGCTTCCTGTTTTGTCTACTCCATTTCTCAGGGCTTTGTGCAGCATTATAAACCAGCAACTGTCTCCAGCTAGGAAGCTGGGGGTATCAATAATGAAAGTAGACACGCAGACGGATTTTACTTGACTCTGTGACAAGATGAGCCTCACAACGGTTTTCTTTGGCTCTCCTTTGCTATGCAGAGCTGCTCTTCTTTTAATGGGATGCAGACTCCTTCAACAGTGCCCATGCTGTCTGCAGGGTAGCACCAAACCTGCTAAGATTGGCCCAAAGACTAGACCCTCCTTCTAGAATGCATCCTTGCCAAATAATTAAAAAAGCCAAATAATGAAAACAGGAAACCACAAGTGGTTTCATCTGTAAGTTAAGCTATTAAAAAAACCCCAAAAACATACTGAGCTGCATTTTCTGAGACAGGTTGTCCTGATACCCTCTCATTCCTGACTGTTTTCCATCTCCCATGTCCCAAGATATCACCCTACTTTTTAGAATATCACCTTTTCTGTACCCAGTTAGTAATTTTGCTCATGGCGAAGAATTCTTCTTGTTGTGCCGTTGTTGACGTCCCTGCCCTGCAGCCAAACTTCCCTCCATGCTATCTTGCTAACAGACAAGAGAGGAAGACCTTCTCAGGGATCTTAATCCCAAGGCAATTTTGATTAATCACCCCATAAGGACTCCTGGAGCTCTGAAGGCTCCCTGGTGCCCATCTACTAGCAAAGAGACTGCATTGCTCCCGTGCCCTGGTCCCAGCCCACTCCTGGTACTTCGTATCCATCCTTCTTTCCTCCCCTTGGTCTACCAGCCACATGCCCATGAATGAAGATGGGAAAACATTCTTGTGTAAGAAAGTTTTATTTCATATTGGGGTTTAAAATCAACAAACAAGGTAGCTTCCTGCCCCCAGACCAGAAAGGAGAGGCCTTCTGAATGCCAAAAGAAGGAGCCAGAAGTACTGAATTCCTACTTCCACCCAAAGAGATAGGTGGGAGCTGGGGCAGAACACACATCATCAGATATAATCCAATACAGAAAATCACGGGGTTTTGGGTCTGTTCTCCTTCCCCCCCCCTCATATCACAGGTCCCATAATCCTCTCCCTCCCTTGCGTGATCAGGCACATGTACTGGAGGGCACCTAACCCACATCCAGCGTCCTGGCCAGCAGCTGTTCACCCAAACAACACCACCCAGCCTCAAGTCAGGTTTGTGCTTAAAAGGCACAACTAGGTTAAAATAATAACAAGAAAGCGCCAGTCCAAGTGCCAAGGTGTCAGGATGAAGAGATCATCCCTTGACAGCCCCCCCGGCCCTCCACTTCTCCATTTTGTTACTGCATCCCCCTCCTCCTCAAGCATGCTGCCCTGTCCCTCATCACCACTTCCTCTCACCCTGTCTTCCTCCAGGAAAACACAGGACAGAGACATCCAAATCAAAGTAGTCACATCAGCTCCACATGTGGAGCTTCTGGTGTCGACACTGCAGCCTGGAGAGGAAAGATCTGATGGAAAGCGGTGCTTTGTCTCACTCCAGCCATCACCACAGGAAGCATCTCATCTACAGCCAGTAGAAGTAGAGGAGCATTTCCAGAAGAAGGATCATCCCAACATAAAAAGCAGTGCGTAAGAACATATGTGGACAGATGACTTTGAAAATAAGGTTTGTCCCAGCCTAAAAAACCAAAGAAACAACAAAATACCCATCACACTTGGGCCTATTACTTCCTGAAGCTGTGTCTCCAGCAGCTATGGAGAAAGGTGGTATGACTAACTTTCCTCCTTCAGCAGCCAAGTGAGACACAACTCACCTTCGCAACAGAGAAGAGATCAAAGATCATTTTATTGTAAATAGAATTTGTATTTAATAACACAATGCTGAGAAACAGGAAAAACATGCAAAGGATTTCATGCGAGGGTGTGCCTTAACTCCCAAATACCCAGGAATGGATTATTTGTACGCAGAGAGGTTCAGTGAGTGCAGTGCTTCTGGGACCCTGGATGATGAAGTGACCTCAGCTTTTTATCTTCAAAAATCCCTGCTCTTCAGCTCTGTAAAACTTCTGGAATTTGCTTTCTTCATTCCCTACCCTATTAAGAAGAGAATTCAGCTTTTATAAATATGTTTTGATGGAGAAATCCATCAAGTTATGGTTCTATTAGAACTGAGCTTCAAGCTGGTGTTAGTTTTAACAGCACATGTACGTAACTTCAAGAACTGATTTCAAAACTGAAGGTGTATTTTCATCATAGACTCCGAATACATTTAAACTGACAATTAGTATGATTTTAAATGGTAAAGGGAAACTTTGACAAATGGACCCTACGCTTAAAGATTAGAAGTGTTGACGCTATATTAATGACAATTATTTTTTCAGAAAAATTTCTTTAAAATTAAGAACTGTCCCTCATTTTTCCAAGTAGTTTTTCTGTATAAGAAGAACAATCATACCGTATATTGTATTCTCTGAGAATAACATCATGTGCATACATAAAAGTGCTATTTTAATAGAATAGGAAAACAGTAAAAATAAGAAGCCTGGGATATGAATAATTCACAATAACTTGTTTTCCAAACATTATACTTTCCAACTCCTTTACCCTTCCAACAGTGATATTAGACCTTTAGCCAGAAAACACATCTCAAATGAGTCTAGCAACCGAGTGGAATAACGTCTGCAAAAACAAAAGTCCCCTAGTTCTTTTGGCAACATAACCCACTCAAAAAATCCCTAAAAAGTGAAAAAAAGCACAGCAATATCTTTGTTCACTAGTTTGCAGCCACAGTCTGACAGAAACTGAAGAAATACAAGAGACCTTAATTACCAGAGCTAGACAAAGCTAATATTCAACAGCACACTTGTAGAAGGAAGCAGGAGAACATCCCACTGCAGCTACATGAGCAAACATCCACACGGTTGCTTGAACATCCATCCACACTAGCTTGTCTTCCTCCACATCCCTCCAGAAGAGTCATCCCCATCAGCCACAGCAGGTGCTCATAAAGACAATTAATAGAAATAAAACATTCATCTCTTTTTGAGGTGTACATCTCAGCTGGAAGTAAAGCCTATAGATCATCCTTTGAACCATTGCATAGTTTTAAGACATCTCTGACTCCACCATCCATCCTTCTCCTGCCATTCCAGTGCTGCTTCAGCCTCACCACCCACCTCCAAACAAGGTTAGTAAAGGGAGGACAACCTAACTTATTAGCCCTAACAGCTGATGGAGTAATTAGCAGCAGGGGTGACTGCACTCTCTACCAGCAGCAAGAGCACACATCCTTGTGGCAAACGCCTCCTGAGAAACCATCTGTGCAGAAACTAATGCAAAGTTGTTGAATTTGGGCAGTGGTTTTACTACACTGTTATCTTCGCCTCCCATTTTCCACCTGTCTATGTGATCTCAGTGTGAACACATCACTCTGAGCTTGGTGAGCTCAGTGATGTTCCTATGTTCAGGGGTGGCCTTGCCACATCTTCAGCGAGGTGCTTTTTCCTGAGCTTTTTGGTTGCATTTGGATTTCTGAGACAAAGCTACACATGCCCTGCTGACCAAGACAGACACTTCTCACTTGACAGACTTTTGGTAATTAATTGCAGAGGTGCTCAGAAATGAACTACCAGAATTTGTCCTTGGAGGTGAGTTGCATCTTCTGGTTCTAATTCTGAAGATGTTCTCAGTGACAAAGGACACCTCCAGACAAACTACACTGAAGGGAGAGGGGAGCTACTTTATACTGAGACAGACTGCATTTCACGGACATGTAGCTTTCAACAAGCAGCGACTTAGGGGGTGCAGAGACTGTTCAGATTTGTGTTAGTTAAGAGAGTTCCCGCAATTGGTGTTGGAGCAAGTAATTACCTGTGCATTCCCTCGTAAGGCCAAGTTCTCACAGGCACCTGCATCAGCTTTGTCATTGCATGAATTGGATGATGAGGAAATCTAGCTTCCAGGTGAAAGCAAAAACTGGCTAAGTCCTCTGAGTGTCATGGTGTAACCCCAGCCGGCAGCTGGTGAGCCCCTCACTCACTCACCCCCCGGTGGGATGGAGGAGACAATTGGAAAGGTGAAAGTGAGAAAACTCATGGGATGAGATAAAGACAGTTTAATAGGCAAAGCAAGAGCCGTGCATGAAAGCAAAACACCCCAAGGAGTTCATTCCCCACTGCTCATGGCAGGCAGGTGTTCAGCCATCTCCAACACGTATAACGGTGACTTGGGAAGACAAACGCCATCGCTCCGAACATCCTCCACTTCCCACTTGTTCCCCCAGCTTTACATGCTGAGCAGAATGCCATATGGTATGGGATGTCCCTTTGGTCAGTTGGGGTCAGCTGTCCTGGCTGTGTCCCCTCCCAACTCCTTGTGCACCCCCCAGGCGACTCGCTGGTGGGGTGCTGTGAAGAGCAGAAAAGACCTTGACTCTTTGTAAGCACCGCTCAGCATTAACAAAAACATCTGTGTTATCAGCACTGTTTTCAGCACAAATCCAGAACAGAGCCCCGTACTAGCTAGCGTGAAGAAAATTAACCCTATCGCAGCCAAAACCAGCACACCAAGTTAATTAGTAACTGAAGTAATCTGCCTGGAACTAACTGCGAGCTGGCTTCCTGTGCTTATTAGGTGATTTTCAGTAAAAAATTTAAAAATCTCCATAAAAATACTGAAAATAGTGTTGCATGGATTTTTGAGTCTATCTCTCTGGCCAAAAAGAGAACAGGTAGTACACAAAGCCATGCTTCAGCTCTGCCCCAGATAAAGTCTCATGATGACTGAAGTGAGTAAAAAGGCCACCCCGTATCCTGCATATTTAACTTCTTCCCTTACACAACACGGTGTGATGTCCACTGCTTTTGCAACAGAAAATTTAAGAGCCTTTTGATCTCTGATGAAGAGCCTTTTGATCTTCAATGAATCCAAAGCATCTTTGAAGAGCGCTTAGAGGTTCAGAACATTTCTTAATATGCTTTTTTTCCCACCTGATTTTTAAACACAAATCAGTCCACACAAACTATGTAAGTGTGGATTCACACTGACCTCACGTTAAACTAATTCAGCCGCGAACAATTTCTGTTGTGGAGAAGCACAAAGGTTTGATCTCTTTCCTTGCACAAGGTGACCGGGAAGAAGGTGAAACAGGACGACACTAATTTTAGAAGTACGTTGCGTTATTGCAAAGGCAGAGCATAATTCATGTTTGACAGTAATGAACTAAACCCATCTTTGTTTCAGACTTTAAAAAAGCTAGAACCAGTGGAGTAGGTGGTAATCCCACAGGAAGAAAATGCAACTCTGTTTCCCAGTTCTTTAGGTCTAAAAATATAAATCATTCATCTAGCACAGGACTGCAAGGGGCGAGCTAACACATAGCTCTGAATCTGACAACATATTTCCCCTGTCCTTATTAATTAACATCAGACAAATATGTCAGTGTGAGCACGCATTTTCCAAAATCTCCAATATACCTTTATTTTGACAAATATCATCCTTTGACCTACCATAACCACATCCCTCCCTGGTAGAAAAGCTTGTCAGGACAGCCACTATATTAAGATCATGCAGCTTTGGTGAGCAGCCGCCATAACTGTTCCTGGGATAAGCAGATCACGTGTCCTGTGTATTTTTGGTGAATAACCATCGGCAGAACAAAAAATGTCAGTGTGAGTAGCAACAAGATTCAGCCCAAGATGAGAGACACCTGAACCGAGGTGTCTGTGTGTGAGCTAAACATCTGAGCTCTTATCACAGTCATCTGAGACCTGATCGATGCAGGTGATGAAGACTAGAGAGCACTTTGCTCACCCTAAAGCAGCCATGGGTCATCCATCCTCCGGCCACTTGACCACACAGATTTGATCTCTGCCAGCTGATGACAGCTCGGTCAGCTCAGACACTGACCACACATGGAGACACCCCTGCATAGCTACATTTGGACACTGACAACCTGGACCTGAATCCCACCGACTGTGTCTTTCTTAGTAACTTCCCAGGATGGAAATCCTCGCCAGGATGCTGGATCAGGCCCACTACCAGAACTCATGTCTTCTCGAACTTCTCTAATCTTATTTTCAGCTCTTTTCTGCTTTCCGTTGGTACCCTCCCATCTCTCAGTTTGGCACACTGCAAGGTGAAGAGCAGATTTCAGGTAGGACCCTGTGGAAGTCCTACTATTTTTTTCCCCCTACAAACCAACAGAGAACACACGTTGTCTATCGGTCTCAACACTGACAGCCAGCGAGGTCTGGACCAAAAGGCAGCCTTTGCGAGAAGAGCTGAGGTGGCAGAAAGGTGACTTTTTCCAAGATACCATTCATGCCTTCCCTTTGCTGGAAGGAGCCCAGGGATACGTAATGTACATCAGCACTTGCCCGTTCCTAGGATATTTCTTAGTGCTGCAGAAAAACATACTCAGGCATCATCCTCCACTTCAAGTGGATGCAATATCATTCTCGAAAGCATGTGTTCAAGTCTTGGCAAGTCTGTGCTGCCCCAAAGGACAGCTCAGATTCATCTGCTCTCTCTCTGAGCGCCAGAAATGGAGGTGAGAATGGTAGTGGATGTATCATCACAGGCATTTGAGGCACATTAGCTAAGGTCACCCGAGATGCATCATGCAATTTTAGGTCATTTTTCCTCTCTCTTGTCTGTGCACAAATCCAGGTTAATCCTCACGTGGTTTATGACCTGTAACTGTGATGGCCAAATTTCAGCCAAGAGGTGTGTCCACATACTTCTCCTCTCTGAGGTTGGAAGTTTGCAATTAAATGAGGAAACAAACCACCACAGTCAACATTCTGAAGCTCCAAAGTCTGCTCTGTGGCTCTTATTTCTACAGTATCTGCCTTCAAGTGGTGAGGAGAGATCATGAGGCGGAGGTGGGTCACCATATCCTAGTACTGCCTGTGACACACAGCCCTGCCTGCCCTCCATCTCAGAAAGATTTATGAGTTCCTCCTTCATCTCACAATCCTTCTTTTTTACCCCGTAACCTCCCCTGAACCCGCTGTGAGTCAGCAGGACTTGTCTGTTAGGGCAAGATTGATGCATGGCTTTGGAACAGATGAAGCACGTTCCTGGGTCAGCCAGGAGGTGTTTGGGCAATATTAACCATCTCTTCTCTCATCCCCATGCTCAAGAAGCGGGATGGAGTGAGTTCAGGACCTGCACAAAGATGTTCCAGATGCCATTGCCTCGCTGACCTTTCCCCAGACAGGCTGAGGTCGTGGTGCAACCATGCTGCACCAAACCATGGGCATCTTCCAGCCCCTTTGCACAAATCCTGTGTCCCACAACCATGTTTTCAGCTGCTGAAGAAATTTTCTTCCAAATGGGAGAAAAACATAAACTTTGTCAATTGGTGTGTGTTAGGGATCGCGTGGCTGGCAAAAATATTTACGTTGGGGTCCTGGCCAAACCCTTCCCACATGGTCACGTCCTGCCTCCCAAAGCTGTCACAGAATGAAATATACCCAAAGTGAGTGCTGTAGTTTGCTTTAGAGGTGGGTATGTGTCAGGAATGAGAGCTGCCTGAGAGTGAGCACTCCCATCTGCTGAAAAAACGTTCCAGAGCTTGACGTGTGAAGTCAAATCTGCTAGCTTAAATTTCTTTATTTCTTAAAAGTTGACAGTCTAGGTGAATATCTCCCAGTCTTTATCTAAAAACGGTGCTGCTCGTGAATGCCATTGCATCAGATGTGGACCGCGGCTTCTTTCATCCCCAGCAGAGGAAGGCTGTGGGTTGCAGGCTGAGGTTTGAAAAGATACTTTTCTTTGGAGATGCCAACAGTTTCCTCAGCAGATTTCTGCCCCTCACCCCCTCCTACCCCAACCTACTTTCACAAAAGAAAAAAAACAAACCATAAATGGATCCTGTAGTGTCTGCAATGTAAAGAATTAGCTGAATGGGAAGAAATGAACCATGGTCTTTATGTCCTAGTTACAGTCAGTGCAAACATTGCCGCTAATCCCTGTTGTTGGAGGGGACTGGGGAAGAGACACGGATAGATCCCACTGGGAACATTTTGTCTCTCTCAATCTGCACTCGAGATCACATTTTTTTTTTTGTGTAATAAGATTGAGTTGTATTAAGAGGCCTGTGGATAACGTAAAACTTGGGGGGGATATTGTTTGCCGTCTCTTCCACTGAGTGTAGCACCTACAATCTTCATATGCAGGGAGGTCTTAGCAACCCATTCATTTCAGGGGAGAAAAAGAAAGCTATTCATTCCCAGCAAATCCCATTTTGCCATGGCAACCCCTCCTTCCCACCCCTTGCGCACAACAGTTGTTCACAGGGGCTGTTTGAAACAAGACAACAAAACCAAACCATGGCCCATCCAGCACTGGAATGTTCTGCTTTGAATTCTCTGGTGGCGTCCAGCCCCTGCGCCAGGGCAGGGATAACTCAAGGGAAGGGGTAAACAGGCTGCACTGTCCCCTCGCTTTGTCCCCAGCTATCCCTGGTGGCACCACACCCCATATCCCTGAACAGGACCCATCGCAGAGATCGAGCTCCCCAGTGGGACAGCAAGAGTGGCTGTGCCATGGGAGCAGGGGACAACATGAGGCACTTCTTTTCTACACTGTTGCACCCAGGAGAGATTTTCAGCATGCCAAAGCCCTTTCAGGGACTGGGGAAGGGAAAAGCAGGTTCCTTCCCAGCTCTGCCCCAACATGGCAGGGCCAGCCCTGTTTTCTGCTCTCCCTTCCATGGAGAGCATGTCCACCGTCTCATCCCAGTTGCTCCCACCAGTTTGGGGGCCTCCAGCTGCCCTGGCACCCTCCAGCCATCCTTAGGGATGAGTCCTGCAGCTTGCAGTCCACAGCCACAAACAGAAAACTCCCATTTCTGCTGCTGATGCAGCACTTGGGGGTTACTAGAGCTGTGCTCAAGCTGCTGGAGAGTGAGGAGCTCCCTCTCGGCGTAACACAGTCAGCTCAAGGCCTCCCCTCTGCCTCTTCGTCTCTCTCCCTTCCCGATGTCCCATCCCTGTGGAGCCATTAGACGTGCAGGGAGGATTGGGATACAGGAGGTGTACCCTCCATGGTCAAGGGTTTTTGGGAAGCTAAGACCCAAGCCGTTTTGGTCTTGGGCTCAAACAGCATCTAAAGTTACAATTTCCACCAGAGAAACCAAACACAAGGGAGGAATGACGCTTGTCATAGAATCACAGAATCTTTCAGGTTGGAAAAGACTCTTAAGATCAAATCCAACTGTCATCCCAACACTTCCATGTCTACTAAACCATGCCCCGAAGTGCCACATCTACACACTTTCTGAACACTCCCAGGGATGGTGACTCACCCCCTCCCTGGGCAGCCTGTCCCAAGGCCTGACCACTCTTTCAGTGAAGAAATTTTTCCCTAATCTCCAACCTGACCCTCCCCTGGGGCAATTTGAGGCCATTTGCTCTTGTCCCATCACTTGTTGCTTGGGAGAAAAGACCAACATCCCTCTCCCCACCCCCTCCTATCAGGGAGCTGCAGAGAGCGATCAGGTCTGCCCTCAGACTCCTCTTCTCCAGACTGAACGCCCCCAGTTCCCTCAGCTGCCCCAATCAGACTGGTGCTCCAGATCCTTCACCAGTTTTGTTGCCCTTCTCTGGACACGCTCCAGCCCCTCCATGTCCTTCTGGTGCTGAGGGGCCCAAAACTGGACACAGAACTCAAGGTGTGGCCTCACCAGAGCCCAGTGCAGGGGGATGATCACCTCCCTGCTCCTGCTGGCCACCCCATCCCTGATACCAGCCAAGATGCTGTTGGCCCCCTTGGCCACCTGGGCACACTGCCGGCTCATGTCCAGTCGCTGTCACCCAGCACCCCCAGGGCCTTTTCCTCCAGGCCCTTTCCAGCCACCCTGCCCCCAGCCCGTAGCGCTGCCTGGGCTTGGTGTGACCCAAGGGCAGGACCCAGCACTTGGCCTTGTTGAACCTCACACAGTTGCCTCGGCCCATCGATCCAGCATGGCCAGACCCCTCTGCAGACCCTTCCTGCCCTCCAGCAGATTGACATTCCTGCCCAACTTGGTGCCATCCGCAAACTGACTGAGGGCGCGTTCCATCCCCTCATCCAGATCATTGGTAAAGACATTAAACAAGACTGGCCCCAAGACTGAGCCCTGAGGAACATCGCTTGTGACCAGCTGCTGACTGGATTTAACTCCATTCACCACCATCCACTGTTTCCTTGCAGGAGACTCTCTTCTAACCAGTTGTAATTCCTTGATGTAATTATTATTTAACAGGAGACTGATGTTACATTACAGGAGGCTCATCTGGCAAGCAACAAAGCAGGGGAATACTGGCCAAAATACAACTGAGCAGTGTTGGGAAGACACGACCTCCCTAGCGTGTGCTATGTGGGCTTTAACTCTGCAGCATCACCTCTGCTGACAGCACTACTTCCCACAGCTAAAAATCACATTGCTTTTTTGGGTAACCTGAATTCACATTTAAGAGCAAATAAGAGATTCCTGGCATAAATACAATTTCAGCAAAAAAATAGAATTAGGAACTGGTTTTGATCAAGAATTAATGAGTCGTTTTATTTTTATAAATGCAGAGAGAATGCAAAGTGTCAGGAAATAAAAATAAGTGTTTGTATCAGGCGAATAAATCCCAGCAATACCACAGATTTTATCCAGCACTTTGTTGTTGACTGAGGTAAATGAAGCCCTTCTGGTGACCCAGACTTTTCCCTGTTATGTCCTGGGCATAAACCCCTCCCTTTCCACAGGCAAACACAGTTAGTCAGTTGGTCACACCACAGCCCATTAATATGTACATATTTTAACCACCTTCCAGACCCTTTGGCAAATTGCTCTGTGTGGTTCTTTCAAAGTACACAACGAATTTCCTGATTTTTAGGAGCACTTCTTGTTTAAAAGTTCCTTGTCTCTCCAGAATACCTTTCCTTTCCCAGAAGATCCAGCACGTAGTGGGATCTAGCCCCAGTTCTGCAGTAATTTTAGACTTGGAGAAGACTCCTGTCTTCAGAAAGCAAATTGTCTTTCCCAAAAACCAGCAGCTAATTCAGCTGAATTGGCCATTTCTGGATGCTCTTCCTCTCCATTCACAAGAACGAGCATTTGACTTGCTCAGACATTTAAAATAAGTTGCAACGAATCCCATCAAAAAGTCTCCCTAGTAATAAATCCCTTAATGACAGAGTTTGGCTCACACTAGATTCACTGCAATCGTGGGGTAAATGGTGAGAAAAGGGAGGAAAATAAATCCAAAGGCTTCTCCATTCTCAGATTTTCACTCAAAAGGCTCTGACATGAGCAAAAACAGATTAAAACTAAGCGGCTGGAGAAATTACAGCTCCCAGCTGTCTGTCCTGCCTCTTTTCCCTCCAGTGTCCCCGTATACGTGACACAGACAGCTTGGCTCGAGCAACAGCTGTTAAACCACTGGAAATTTCACACAGATTTGGGGTTTCTTTCATATGTGAAGTGTAACCTGCAGCTGTTGAGCAGCTGCTCCGCGGGAGCTTAACCACCCGTGCAGCAGAGATGGGGATCCCGGGCGAGGGGGAGGACGAGTACCTGGGGGCAGTGACAGCCAGAGCACCCACTTTTGATCTGCCTGCATCCAAAAGCTTGGCCCTTGGTCCACATCAGAGCTTTGTTTTGGCTCGGAAGTGTGCTTTTGAGGGTAAATCTCTGAAAGGTCTACACTCCCTCGGTTTGGGTCCCAGAAGGGATCTGGCTCTGGGTGCACAAACCCAACTGGAAGATGCATTGAACAAGTACTCTGACCTTGCAAACATGTGCACAGCCTCTGCATCCTGGGAGTCCTCAAAGTATTCAACCATACAATATTTGGACTAAAAGATCTGCACAGCAACGAAGTAACAGGATGTATTTAGGAGAAGTTAAGGACCAACCTCTCTGCTAGGTGAATTTTTTCTTGATGAGGACCAACATATTTCTCATCACTTGCCTGCTAGACTCCTCAGGACTGAAGTGAAGCCCTGAGTTCAGCATAGGGCATTCAGGAACAGTCACATGGGAACTGCAAGGACCCCATTTGCTCTTTTAAGCCTCATTAAAAGCAAATGTAGCTTTAGTATCTGGGCAATGTGCCTTTAGACTTCAAAAGCTAGGCTGAAACAAAAGGTTGTGTTAACTCAAAGGGCCACAGCTGCACCAGGAATGCAGCAATTCAGATGCTCCTCAACAAAACCCAAGTGTCCACCAATGTTGCAAGGTTTGTTGGGATTTGTAGCTCCCAAACCACCCAAGCTGCCAGCAAAGACCAGGAGCTACCATGGGGGCTGATGTTTCCACAAGCTGGGCCACACTTGCATGTTGGTTCTGGCCTTTTCCTACCCTGCTCTCTATATATGCCTCTAAGGCAGTGAGAAGATGCTCAGGTGAGATTGTCCTAGGATCTTACGATAACTTGAACAGATCAGTATGACCATTGAGTTATAATATCAGCCTTTTGATCAAGAACCGTCCATTTGCCACAAAGCCCAGAAAAATCTCTTAATTTTACCACAGTTCCTTCATCCACTCTAGATGAGCAAAGAAAATCAAGCAGAACATCAGCAAAAGCTCTCCATAGAAAAAGCAATCAAATAGGTTCTGTATCCTTCCCGTTATATAAAGAGAATTTTGGTTCATCTCATCCCATCCACTACGTTTCCCATAGCCATGATCTTGCCCTCTCACCAACCTCAAAAAGGAACTGCAAAAAAGCTTAAGACAAAATCAGATTGGTTATTCCTTCCACTCCGTCAGTTGTTCTATTGATAAGTGCAAGTGAATTTGTTTAACCTGTTGGTACCCATTTATGAAATACTTACGAGAAATGGTCCAAACCATTTCCAGTGGTGTAATTACGCTCCCTGATGAGACAGACAAAACCCCGTACTCTACACTGTCCAAAGTGAATGAGAAAGAAAAAAAAAAAAGAAGCGCACTGCAGAATATATTCTATATTCACTCTGTTGTGGGCTGTGCTTCTCCTGCACATATTATACTAATTGCTTTGCACAGAATTAACTAAGAATGAAATTCAGGCTGTACATTTGAATCCCTCACACACCCCACAACAGTTCCATTGAGGGTGTATATTAAATTGCTCTGGTTTGTTACTTCATACCAGCCTCAGCCAAAAGATATTGTACTGTCAACACTGAACTGCTGGGGTGGAAAATACTACTGCTGACAGCACAGCCCCTGTGAGAGCACCCAAGCTGTGTGTGTGCACTTTGGGGTGACAGAGCAGAAGCAAATGCTTCCAAAGAGAAGCATTGGCACTGTCATTGGATGGACAGTTTTGGTTTGGGAATGGACCCAGGGCAGAACCTCAGATCTACCCGCCCTTGAACTTCCCCGTTTTTGTATTTGTGTTATTGCATGAGTTTGTTCTTGCCCTTTGACATGCTCTCAAAACCAACACGGCTGTTGAACTACCACTGAGGAGCACTTACAGAGGCTGGCATGGTTTCCCCAGGAAAAAAACCCAAAATCCTACAGAAAAATACCACAACTGAAACATCCTCATCCCCAGCTACGTCTACTCTGCAGATACCGTGATGGGAGAGAACATACCTGTAGATACCAGGGTGTGCAGAAATGATAAAGATTTCCAACTCAAGAGGGAATTTCCTTCATGCAGTATCATCTCTCCACTCCTTTTAAAGAAAGACTCTCATGGCTTTCCAATCTCAAAAACTTGGAATAAACTCTGATTAGTGTTGGTTTTTTTAGGTGGGAAATATTGCAGTGCTAATTGACCTTTTTAATCAATGATCCTGAAATACGCCTACACACCCCTGCTGATAAAATCTGTGGGTAATATTAGCATTGGCACGACGGCAGCTATCATTGAGGGCAGGGCCGTTGCACACAGAATGACGGGGATCCCTCAACCAGCTAAACACATTCAGACAAATCCCATTTTCACTGAGCTGTACAGAAAGTTGTAGTTTTAGGTGTTATCTGCACGGTGGGAAAGTGTGTCCTGGAAGGTTTCAGCTGGAAAAGATGCAGATGCAATGGTTTTGCGTTGATGACGCATTGATGATGCACCTGCAATGCTATCAAAAAAGGTGAGAGTAACGAAAAAAAAAGGACTGCACAAATTATTTAAAGGTAGTAGAAATATCTTCAGGTCTCTGCACCAAAAGGAAGGACAAAAAGCAAATGCAGCCGCATATCCATGAAGCTTGTAGCCAGCAGGAGCAGGGAGGCGATCGTCCCCCTGTACTCAGCCCTGGTGAGGCCGCACCTCAAGTGCTGTGTCCAGTTTTGGGCCCCTCACCACAAGAAAGACATCGAGGCCCTG
>VWZZ01005123.1:0-44027 GCA_013399095.1 Psophia crepitans | reverse complement strand
CCCCACCCCCCCCCCCCCCCCCCCCCCAAAAAAAAAAAAAAGAAACTATCTTTCCCTGCAATTAAAATCTGATGGTCAGATGCATGGTCATCTCAGTCTGGCTCTGCTGGGACCCCTGACGATGGCTCTGTACGGGCCAATGTGCGTGTCCTGATGTGATCTCTGGGTTCTCTGTTTTACAAATGAACCTCCAGTGCTTAACTCGAAAACTAAAAACCAGATTAAATCCGTCACAGGAGATTTTCAGCACAGAAGTTTGCCACAGCGCAGGTATGGTTATTCTTGAGGGGACTGTGGTGGTACCCTCTGGAGAATTGTCCGTAAGACTAACGTTTTTTACATGTCATAGAATCATAGAATCACAGAACGTCCCAAGCTGGAAGGGCCCCCCCAGGCCCACCAGCCCAACCCCTGGCCCCACACAGGCCCAGCCCCATCACAGCAGATGGCTGAGAGCGTTGGCCAGACGCTGCTTGAACTCAGCCCAGCTCGGGGCGGTGACCACTGCCCTGGGGAGCCTGTGCCAGGGCCCCACCACCCTCTGGGGGAAGAACCTTCTCCTGATCCCCACCCTAACCCTCCCCTGGGGCAGCTCCAGGCCGTTCCCTGGGGTTCTGTCGCTGGGCCCCAGAGGGAGGAGATCAGTGCTTGCTGATTTAAATGTATTTCAGTGTTTTTAAACAAAAACAAGCTGCCTTTTATGCAAGTTAGTGTGCAAATATATGCAAAAATTGAAATGGATTCCTTCGTTTTCATCAGGCGTTGGCAACACCACGACTAGCTCTTTACAAGCTGTCCCTTTAAGATTTTTGGGTTTTATATATGGGTTTGAAGAGACAGGCCCTGCAGTTTCTACTCAAGTAAAGCTCTTTCTGCTGTCAGTGAGTAGTTTTTTCCTAGTAAAAACAATCACTTTTACTAGCAACAGCTGTTGTCCTGGACTCAGCTCAGCAGCACCCCTCCTCATTAGATGTGGCTGGGAAACCCTTTAATCTGCAAAATACCAACCCAAAACACAGACCTTTTTCCTCTTAATCATGTACAGCTTTGCTTGTCCAGCCCCCAGCTTCAGGGATGAGCAGGGCCTGAGTCCAGCCCCATGCTCTCAGAAGCAGCTCAGTGATATTCAGCACCACAGCATCGCCTTGGCAGTAGAATAACCTGAGGGGATACAGACGGGTAGCGATGCTCATGGCTGCGCACTGCACATGGCCAGCCCATGGAGAAGAGGTCTACAAAGCTGAACCACAACAAAAACCATGGCTTGGGTGCCTTGAACATTTGCACACCGAGCATCCTCCGTGTCCGGACCAGCCTTCCACTGAGCATCAATGGAATTTGGGATCCTACACCCCTTGGCATTGCTGGGAAACTCCAAAAGAGAGAAAAAGGATCCTTTCCCTGCCGTTCGATGCGTTGAAGGTTTGCAGTGCCAGACATTTCAGCTTCCTACATTCAGCCTAAAGGCCTCTTTGTCTAATGTGACTTATTCATAATTACTCAAGCTGCTAATTTTACTCTTATGTAAATGATGTTGCGAGGCAAAGCATGAAGGCAGCGAGGCACGTACAGGATAATGGATGGCAAGAGGAAAGAATGAAGCTAGCATGACATGAGAACGACTCTGGGTGCTGAGCAGATTCCAGCAAACAGAAATGCTTTCAGGAATTCCCTAGACCTTCGGGTGGTACGAACAAATTCCTCTTCAGATTAACAGCTGAAAAATTATCAGGATGAAATGTTCCCTCTCATCTGGAAAAAAACCCCACAGTTCTAGTGCCACAATCCTCCCTAAAATCATCGTCCTCACTGCCTCTTTTAATACTGGGGTCTTCGGTTCAGCCACCCCATAGGCACAATCCTTGGAGATGGCTGGGTCAAGACTTCTGAGGACATCCTGTCTTCATTTACTCCACTGGCAATACTTCAAATGAGGCTTTATAAACAAGCTCATGTTTTTTCACAGCATCTCCACCTGACAGCTGAGCGGTCATCTCCAGGGAATACACAGCGTTAAGCACGCAGCCACCAAGCGCTCACTTGCTTTTGGACGCCAAGTAAACAAAGCAGATGCACACAGTAATTATCAGGAGGTTCTCCTGGGCACTTCTATTTCAGTGCTGGTATTTACCCACATAACCAGCCCTTGTTTTCCATCTTAAACCTCATTACTCTTTAATAAAAGGAGTTAATACTCACAGCACATGCCTTAGCTATCTGGCTGGCTGCACCGTGTGTTTTGCAAGCCACGAAGATGTCAGGAGAGGACAAGACTGGATTTCCACAGAACGCTGCTGTTGTTTCTTATCTCGTATAATGTGGAGAAGTGCTGAGAAGCAAAATGCCACCTTTAAAAGGTGGCATTTAAAAGGAACCAGAAGTTCAGCAAATTCAATGAGTCAGTAGACTTCAGCACTAATTTGTTCAACTGTAAACCTTCACTTATGAGCCACAGATGTGGGCTGAGGTTTTCACATGTCTCTGTTAATTTTTAATATAATGGGTCTGAACCCTACGGCCAGCATTTTCAGCTCTCATAATTTCTGGGCCTCTGACTTTTTCCCACGGAAGGTTTGGCCTCATGTGCTGGAGCACCTATTGCCAGCACATTTCTTTTTCTTGGCTACCTTGCACTGACCCTCAACAAAGCACCCATGGACTTCATCGCAGAGTGCTTCTAGGAACCAAAAAAAAAAACCACGTTATAAATTCAGCTAGCGAGGTCAGGATATTCTCAAGATATGAAGAGTTTTACTGATACATCTTTAGACAGCTGAAGGGGAAGAAGGCAGCCAGAGGCCAGAGAAATGCTAACAAAGATGCAAACATTCACAGGAGGCTTCAGGAGGACTCGACTTCACCTCTCCCAAGTCCATGTGCTATCCCACAACCCAGACACAGAGAACAAGCCATGGAGCTCTATTGAGCAAACGCAACTAGGGTACTTGAGCTTGGACTTGTTAAGTGGAAGGGTGACAGATTTTGTTCTGGAACTTTCCTCTTCCAGAGGAGAGGAAAAAAAGATGCAAGATCTTAGTTACTGGATGAAAGAAAGGGTGATTCCAGTTTCTTCTTTCCAGAAGAAAGAGCAACGTGTACCAGCTAAAGTGCTGAGACAGCTAAGCGCCATCTCTGTAATTAAGTGTAACCTTAAGAAGATATTTTCTTATTTTATCTTCTTTTATCTTTGTTCTTTTACTCCAAACTTATGTTTTCAGCCTCATGGGCTCTTTCATCTCTCTGTCTTGTCTAGTGGTACAGCTCGGTGAGTACAAGCTGAGACACAACAAGGTATTCTCCTGCCCTGGGGCTGGTGACTTTTCTAACTGGGATACAGGGATGTGATCACCCAGCCCTACCGCCCCAAAGCACTGCTTCGATGGGTATTGAGGTTTGCTTTGGGTCTGACACTACTTTGGGTCATGAGCTGCTGATGGTCAGGTGTGGGAGGAAAAAAGAATGTCCCTAGTGACCAAAAAACTCAACAAAGTTCTCTGGCTTGTAACAAGATAGTTGAACGTGTGCATGAAATGATGGTCCCTAAGAAATGTGCAGTGCTTTCCACCTAATATCTGCAGGTTACTCAGCAGAAACATCATCATCGCTCACCTATGCCTTGACAGGTTCCTTGGCCAGGTACCTCAGTGAAATGGTTGTGTCTAAGTCAAATAATGGCCTACATGGTATAGGACCAGAAAATGTTATTTGGAAGTGTTCTTCAGCTTTTAAATGTTATTTTTGTTTTAGCTCCCCCGCTGCCATTTGTCTCAATGTGAGTCATCTACCACGAAGCCAGCTTTGAGCATAAACCCCTAATTTATCATGTAGTCAAAATCCCTCATGCTTTGCATTTTCAAATGCTACTTTGTGAAGAAGCAAGCTCTTCAAAAGACACCCGATGGGTCTATTCCTTATTTTCTGCCCAGAAACACCCCTTATTCTTCAACAACTACAGCTCAGGGCAGCAACTTACGCCTTGTAATTTCTGTTTACCAATAGGGCTCAAGAGACAAAAAAAATGGGGCTGAGCACACTGACATGTCAATAGTTTATTTCCAAATTGCTCCCTGTTCTGTAGAGCTTCATAAGCAATAAGCCACCTCCTGCCAGGTAACTTCATCTTTGAACAGTTGGGTTGAGGCTGCATGAATCGATGAGTAGTAAGGGAATAAAGTAATGCCTTAAGTCTTGACTGGCTAAAAAGTGATTTTATGCGTTAACACTTCAACATTATCTGGAAGTCAAATTATAGCTAAATAAGACTCCCGGGTAATTTAGAAATGAATAAAATGTACTGAAAACCAAAACACTTTCATATTTGTTCAACAAAGGTGGTACAAAACTACTGAATAGCTGCTCTGCATGGGGCTGAAGTTTTCCCCTCCTGGATAGGATGTTAGCACCAGCTTTCAGTTCCGCATGGAAACCACACGTTATCACTTCATGCACCAAAAATCATCAGCCCTGTCGTATCCCTTCACAGAGTTGGAAACGCGCCTAAAGAACCTTCACGATCATTTAGCAGGCATCAAACTGCAGAAAAGACATCTCTGTTTCCATTGTACGCCGTCTTTATAAATTAAAGCACAGCCAAGTGGTGGAATTACATACAAGCTGAGCCTGGCATGCCCAAAGCAGACTGGTACCTTTCACAATGGGATAATAAACGAAATCACAGCTGCCTCACTGTTCTCCACTCTTACCATCCCCTGAGGTTCATGGTCTTTATAGGTTTCTCTAAAATCTTAGCTCCTGGGCTTCTGTGCTTACAGGAAAAATCTAGCTGTCACCAAGATAAAACCAAAACCTGTTTCTTGAGGATGCTGGGGGGAAAAAAACCTAACAAAACAAATGATCAAAGCGGTGAAAAGGTAAGCAAACCTCACTGAATACGTGATTTCAAACACACCAGTGTGATTTCAAGCAATTTTCTGTGCCAGAAAGAAGAGATAGGGAAATGAATAACTTAATTAATGCCAGTGAGAGAGTCAGGGCTAAAGCTGACACTGAATTCAAATGCTCTGTAAGACAGAGGTGAGGAGGGACTGGAAATGGGCTCCTGCTCAGGCTGAAGATCTCTAAACACTACTTCTACTGTATTTTCCAATAACACAATGATATAAAACCAGAAGGAACTATGGGGAAACAAAATTTTCAGTTTCTCTCTTGAACTCAACAGTTACTTCCCCAGAAAATAGCTGGCCAGCAAATTGAGGTTGAGAAAACTTCTTTTCCAGGGATCCTTTTTTTTTGCTTCTTTAAAGTACAAATTCTGATAGCTACCAAGGAAGAGAAACTAGTAACACCAGCACCCAGGAATGATTCTGTAAATCTGAATCTCTTTTTTTAAAAATGCATCTTTCAGCAAAAATTTTAGCTCCTGGTGCTCTATTATTTGAGGATTAGGCTGCAGAGATGCTAATTAGACAATGGAATAATTTCAAGTTGATCATCAGAAGGGACGGTTTTGTTATTGTCAGATTACAGCATTTCTTCATGAACTTTCAGCTACAGGTGAAAAGCAAAATGCATCTACCTAGGAACACAGTCCAGCTTCAGAGGCTGGATTGAGGGGAAGGGAAAAAAGGGAAAAATCGTGACTGAGAATTCACACAGATGCGTAGGGGTTGGAAGGGCCCTCTGGAGATCATTTAGTCCAACCTCCCTGCTAGAGCTGGATCACCCAGCGCAGGGTGCACAGGGTGGTGACCAGGCAGGGTTGGGATCTCTCCAGAGAAGGAGACCCCACACCCTCTCTGGGCAGCCTGGCCCAGGGCTCCGGCACCCGCAGAGGGAAGAAGTTCTTCCTCATGTTCAAATGGAACTTCCCGTGTTCCAGTTTGTGCCTGTTGCCCCTTGTCCTGTCACTGGGCACCACTGAGAAGAATCTGGCCCCTTCCTCTGGACACCCACCATTTAGATATTNCAGACGTGGCCTCATCAGGGTAGAGTAGAAGGGGTGGGGGGGAGAACCTCCGCTGACCTGCTGGCCATGTTCTTCTCCATGCACCCCAGGACACCACTGGCCTTCTTGGCCACGAGGACACACTGCTGGGCATGGAGAGCTTGATGTCCACCAGGACTTGCAAGTCTTTCTCTGCAGAGCTGCTTCCCAGCAGGTCACCCTCTCACCTGTCCTGGTGCTTGGGGTTGTTCTTCCCAAGGTGCAGAACCCTACATTTGCCCACCTTGAATTCCATTTGGTTCCTCTCTGCCCAGCTCTCCAGCCTTTCAAGATCTTGCTGAATGGGAGCACAGCCTTCCGGTGTGTCAGCCACTCCTCCCAGCTCCAACCAGATCAGGTTGCTCAGCGCCCCGTCCAGCCTGACCTTGAGTGTTTCCAGAGATGGGTCACCTACCACCTCTCTGGGCGACCTGTTCCTTCCCTTGAAAATTGGCAGCACATGTACGTGGTGATTTTTGGACGCAGGGAGTTAATTGTCCGTGGACCATAGGACGAGGCTTTCATCAGAGACATTCTGATGGCAACGTGCCTGGTTGCCACTTACAACCAAGGATGTGGATTTCTTCAGAATAGCAAAACTAAAGCCAGGTATTAATAGGTTTCAATCAGCAAAATTAACTGATATGAATAAAAGTTCGGGTTTTTTTAAATGTGTTTTTTGAACACTCAAGATCGATCTATCTGATTCTTCCCAAAATCACAGCACTCAGACTTACAGCAAGTGATCCAAGCATGGGACTAGGGTTCAGCAAAGATTTTTTTTTACATTTTTTTTTTAATGTTTTACTGACACGAGATTGCACTGGTGGGGTTTCTTTGAACAGCAGCAGCTGATGGCAGCAAACCACATTCCCCAGCTAACATTTCAAGGAAATGAGAAATGTCTCAGCCTATGTTGAAAGCTTCTTCTGACACTGCGTAGCACGAGCATATCCGCTGAATTTATTTTGAAAAAAAATCCCCCTCTCAAGTAAGAGCTCTGAAACTTTCTCAGAAGATGAAACCCTACAAGTTTCTCTGTAGAGAGAAATTTGTGTTTGTCTGTCAGAGCGTAAATTGGCGGGGCAGGGGGGGGCGGGGCGATGGGAAAGAAAAAGCTTTGCAGAGTTTACTTAGGGAAAGTCTTCATAGTTAGGTTTTCTTTTAGTTATTTGTGTTTTCCTTTCTCCAGATCCTGAGAGGGCACAGGGACCCCACCAACCCTTCCCAGCCTGCAGGACAGGATGCTTTAACAGCACCTGGTGCTTTTACAGGCTGGTGCATTCCCGTAACACCCATCTTATGCAAACAGCAACAACCTGTCAGGTAAAACACCGCTCAGCCTGGCTCGGGGATGGGCATTTCCTGGCTCTCAAGTGGCAGGTTTGGTTCATGGTCTCACTGGGACCCTTCCCACCCCGCAGGGCATGGTGAGGTCCCTCAACTGCCACCCTCACTTACAGAATCATAGAACAGAATTATAATCATTAATATGGAAGGGACCTTTAAAGGCCATTTAGTCCAACCTCCCCATCATGGGCAGGGACATCTGCAACCACATCAGGTTGCTCAGAGCCCCGTCCAACGTGGCCTGGAGTGTTTCCAGGGATGGGACATCTACCGCCTCTCTGGGCAGCCTGTTCCTTCCCTTGAAAATCGGCAGCACACGTACGTGGTGCTTTTTGGATGCAGGGAGTTAATTGTCCAAGGACCATAGGAGGAGGCTTTCATCAGAGACATCCTGATGGCAACGTGCCTGGCTGTCATTTACAGCCGAGGTTCCTTGCTTCTAACCCCCACAAGCAGAAGCCGGGTACCTTGAGCCCCTGCCCCAAGCCTTTACCAGCTAATGTGAAACACATGCAAAGGCCAGAGAGTGATAAATAATGGCAAGAGGTAACAACAGGGAGATTAGCTAAATCTGCTGGCTGAACCACATCCAGGTAAGTGCTCCCAGCTCCCCCAGCCATCCAGGAAAGCCACTGTGAGTTGAATTCCATTTTTCTCTCCTCGGCACCTTTTACAGCTCACAGGCAAGAGCTGCCTCAGCTGCAGTGATACCTTCAGAGCAGAACATGCTCAGCCCAAATCTTGCTCTTAGTGTTCAAAACTTGTAATTAGAGAGGGTTTTCTTCACTTGTGCAGCATGCAGGAGAGCTGGCTGCATCACTTGGTTTGATGCTGACCTACGTCAACTGATTCATCCCTATCCCAGGAGATACTTGTTCAGGAGAACCCCCAGTCCAGGGTGGAGATCATGTACCTTGAAGGGCACCAGGTCAGAGCCCCCCTTGGCCATGGGATGAGCAGGGTTATGCTGTTCTTTGGAGGAGAGACGTGAACAATCACTGCTACCAGCTCTCCCTTTAGGGCAGACCTCACCAAATTATTTTCTAGCTCCTTTCCACATGAAAAGCCCTACAAACGTAGGGTACATACAGTCAGTATGGCTGAGACAGCTGCACTCTGTTTCTTCAGCAGGAAGCCAAAGGGATGAGAACAGCCTTCAGACACATAGATGGGGAATTACTTGGTTTAGTGTTAGTAAAGCTCAGGATAACATCCAGTCTGGCAGAGCAGGAGAACAGAGGTAGACAGGGTCTTCTAGGTCCTGAGCAACACCAATTTATTACTTTTTTTTTTTAAGTCTCACTCCAAAAATACTAGAGCAATATTTGCTTGCAGAAATATTTAGTTCAGTCTGGGACTGCCCTTCCTGAAGCTGGTGTGGGATTATTTACCTTAGCAGGGAATTGAAGGGTGTAATCAGGTAGGAATAGCATGACCTCAGCTGGGATCTGATCCCATCACCAGTCAAACAGCCGGCCTGGAGGAGCAACCCACGGGCCCAGGTGATAAAGAAGTCCTTCTCCATGCTGCCCTGGAGGAGGATGCCATGTGAAAGCTATTGCATCTCCTTGCAGGTTGAGAAGGTGAAGGTAGTTTTGCTCACACTTCCCCTGCGCACGTGGAGGCCTGGTGTCCTGTGGCATCCCCTTGCGCTGCTCAGCCTGCGGTGGGAGTGGTGTCAGAGTTGTGGGGATTAGGGGAAAAACACCTATTTCAGGCAAAGGCAAGAGTTGTTAGAAGGTCAAAGGCAATGGAGGAGAAAAATCACGGTCCTACTCACAGCTCTTTCACAGGAGCGTATTAGAACCGTAGAACATCCCCTGCCTTCTGCATATTTGCGTCAGGGGGAGAAGATCCCATCTGAAGACCTAACCAGCAGCTTTTGGTCAGATCTGTGTTGCAGCCCCTTGAACACACAGGGGGACCAGGACAAGCCTTGCTGAATGCTTTCACTCGCTTTATTCAAATTCTGTTGGGAAATTGTCTCAAGCAGTTTTCCCAAGACAAGGGAGGCAGCTCCCACCCCCAGCAGGCACCTGCTTCAGCCAAGCACCGTGTGGGTCCCTCCCTCCCTCTTCCCATTAAGCCACTTCTGATCTGATGTCAGGAGGTTGCAGCTCCACAGTTAGCCCCTCTTCTCATCTTCCCCATCGTTACTCTCGCAATTTCCCTGGCAGCTGCTGCCGTAGCGGAGGCGTGTCAGAATTGCACCCATTTCTCTCCCGTAAGGAGGTATGTAGGTCAGGAGGGTGGCAGAGCATGATTTATTACGACAGGCATCCCCAGGCATCCCCACGCTTGCTGTCCAAGGGGGGTGAAGGTCTGATGGCAGAGCCAGGGCTATGACATTTTGGCAGGGGTACCGTGGATGGCGCTGCAGCCCCCCCGTACTCTGTGACATCTTTTTCCTACGGATAAAAGAGGGATCTCATCATCTTTGTTCCTGGGATATCCCACGCACGACAAGAGGAAGAGAGAGTAGTAGTGGTGGGGGCAGCGGCAGGACACCGGGGAGCAGCCCGGAACAGGAGGTAGAATCCTGCTTTGAAGCAGCCTCGGATAAACGCCACAGCTAAAAATCCTCTGGGCCAGCTGCTCCACAACTCCCAGAGTTTCTGTCTTTGTCCCAGAGAGGAATTTCGTGGTCAGGGTGCCGGCAGGTATGCAGAGCCCACAGAGCATTTACAGGATTTTATTTCACCCAGGACAGCGGTGACTCAATGCTTCCAGCACGGTTAAGTATTTTCTTTTTTCCCCTCTATACTCCTTCCCCTGCCCCATCTGCGCGAACCAACACGGCCACAGAAGTATAGAAACTGTATTAATAATGGTCTTTTATGTGGGTTTAATCATCTCTTGGGATCTGCCAGGCCACAAACTTGAAACTCTTTATGAATGTGACTCACTCCCAGAGAAAACGTTCATTGGTCGACAAACTCACCTGATTTCGCCCCGTAAAAGTCCTTTCCCTATTGGAAGAGAGGGCCTGAGGTGTTACCTATGCTGCAACTGAAGTTCACTGACTCAGAGTAACCCCAGATACCAGTATCATGCATTTTACATACATTCATTCATTCACCCCCGAGCAGCCTGACAATAACCAGACTTCAGCAGAAACCCTTGCAGAAATTCCCTTTTACACAGACACACTCCCTACTTTTGCAGCCAACATGTTTATGGAGTAAGACTCTCTGCAAGACTGGGGAAAAAAAAAAAAAGTTATTTTTCTCCTCAAATGTATTAAACATCTAGATTTGCTACGGTGCACTTACAGAAAAGGATTTTGATGAAAGCTTCTCTCAAGCTCCTGCTCTTCTGCCTCTCCCAGAGCTGCAGGCGGATGGAGGATCCCAGATCAGGCTCATGGGCAGTGTTCTGCACACGTACGCCATGAAGCAGATTAGAGTCTCACAAATACCATCACATATACTACCCCAGAAAAGCAAACAGGAGAAATTTTCCGGTTACAAAGAGCCAGGAACCATGAAACTTGGCAGAGGTGTCAATTCAAGCCCTGAATGCAGGAGGTGGGTCCAGCTGATAAAGAGGAAACTATTCATGAAGGGGGTGATAGACACATCCAGATTCAACCTCCTTAGCAATATCTGTTTTTCAAGTTCACCACGCACACGAGCCCAGAGGGGTGTCTCCTTCATACGCATTTATTTATACATTCGTAGCACTATATGGAGTATCTCCCACCAGGACCACGATGGCTCTTCAGGTAACCTCCCAGGTTACCATTCCAGTAGAACAGAAATCAGCCCCAAAATCTGGACCAACTCATTTCAGTAATGCATTTGCACCACTTAAAGTGCCTTATTAGAAAATTCAGAGCCAAGTAGACAAGCAAGAAGTAAAGGCATTCATAAACTGCACCTGCATAAATTGCAAGAAGTAACAGCATTCATAAACCAAGGGGCTGGTTTCTCTGTAGAACAGAACACAATAAAAAGCTAACATCATCGTGGCTTGTCCTCCCCAAACTGAGCATTGGCTCGCACATTAAAGAAAACCTCTTGGATGTCTGTGTGGAACATAGCCACTTGCTGACAGTCTACCATAATATTATACTCATGGTTATTTTACCTTCCAATTACACACCCCCAGGGTGTTCCCCAAACAAGACTATGTTAGATTAAATTAGGTAACCCTCCCTTTTTGATAGGCACTTATTTCCTGCCCCCCCCCCCCAATTTATTCCAGGCATATCAGAAGGCTGAATTAAAAGCACTGAAGCGCTGTTGAACTCTGAAGCTCACTAAAATCTTAGTTTAAACCCATAACTTTTGTTTTACACACTTCTCTGGAGCCTTCAGTATGGCGGTGTATGATGCTGATTGCTCAAGTTACCAATGCATTTTTTTCCCAGAGCAGACATATCCATCGAGTATTTTTCCTTCCTTCTCTGCAAGGAAGTTAGTACTAGGGATCAAAGAGGAGTGAGAAGTCCCAAGGATCGATGGATGGAGAAGGAAAGGATGTCTCCTCTCTAGCTATCCACTTTGGACACGATAGCCCACTCACAATACTACAGACTTCCTATCACAGAGGAAAGGTCACTCACATCACTGCCTTTTCCACCCTCTGTTTGCACAATACGTTCAGCTTCCCAGTGAGCTGTGACCACGTCAGTGTTGGCAACCTCCAGTCCAATGTTGACATCTTTTGCAAACACTCGCTTCATTCAACAAACAGCACTAAAGACCGCATTCAATTATTTGAGATGTCAGCGGAGGAAATAATACACGCATGGATATTTTTCCAGTGTACTCATAAATGGCAGAAAATTCTTAATTACCACAGATTAGCAGATTGTATTTTTCAAAAGACTAAAAAAACCAAACCCCAGCCTTAAATAGAAACAAACATACTTACTTGGTCATCATGACACTAAGGTCCCATCATCCTGTCAAGGTCTTTGTCATGCAACCATACAGAAGTCAAACAAGCCTACAAATTGTTGCGATTGCAGTCATCTGTGTGTGGTTAGCAGTTGGGCAACGCTGGGAGACATCACTGAACTGCATCCATCACACAATGTCAAGCCTTGGACTCCAGCCAGCACCCCTCCAGCCCCCCCCGCAACTGCCGTCATCCCGTGCTGAGCAGGAGATGCAGCGGGGCAGCTCCTGAAACTCAACATCTAACTGCTTTCTTAGAAGCTGATACAAGAGGAAAGGAGGTGCAAAGACAACCTAGCAATAAAACAAGCATCCAGCTGCCACGCAAGCCTGGAAAAGTCCCAAATCTAATCAGTGATTGCCAGTGCTAACAGCTGGATTCACTGAATCCATGTCATGGCTTTAATTTGCTAGTAATTCACCTGTGAGATAAATTGTTCAATGAGCTGCATCAGGCAACAAAGGTGGGGAAGGGTCTGGAGGGGCAGGCGTGTGAGGAGAGGCTGAAGGCCTTGGGCTGGTTCAGCCTGGAGAAGAGGAGGCTGAGGGCAGAGCTCATGGCGGCCTCCAGCTTCCTCCCGAGGGGGAGCCAAGGGGCAGGCGCTGATCTCCTCCCTCTGGGGCCCAGCGACAGAACCCCAGGGAACGGCCTGGAGCTGCCCCAGGGGAGGGTTAGGGTGGGGATCAGGAGAAGGTTCTTCCCCCAGAGGGTGGTGGGGCCCTGGCACAGGCTCCCCAGGGCAGTGGTCACCGCCCCAAGCTGGGCTGAGTTCAAGCAGCGTCTGGCCAACGCTCTCAGCCATCTGCTGTGATGGGGCTGGTCCTGTGTGGGGCCAGGAGTTGGACTGATGGGCCTTAGGGGTCCCTTCCCACTCGGCAGATTCTGTGATTCTAACAGTAAAGTAGAAAAATGTATTACTATATGCTTTTTAGAAAACCTGAAGCACAAAGATGTCTTGCTTGAGGTCATGCTTTCTGGCGCTCGAGGATGGCTATGGGCGCCCCAGGGCAGTGTCCATATTAGACCTTCCTAGAAGCCTGCCCCAGTAATTTTATTGTCAGACCATCCCTATTTAAGGGTGTTCATAAAAGAGAGAGAGAGAGAGGAGTCATCATCGCTGGATGAAATCCACAGCAAGTGTGCTGCAGTACCACGAGGTACAGCTGTTTGTCTGCTCTGACCGCCCACTCCAGCTAACTGCAGGGAGACGGTTATGGAATGATGTGCTGCAAGAGAGGCATTGGGCTTTGGTTTGTTTCTTTTTCATAAAGAGCTAGTATCTTGGGAAATCTTCCAAGGCCACTAGAAACAGAGACCTGTCAAAGCATGATGCACACTGGACACCGCTCCCCACTGCAGCCTGCCAACTAGTTTCTCCAGCCAGCTGCTTTATTAGCCGACAATTTTTTCCATGCACCAGGATCAAATTTAGAAGCAGCCATCAAGCTAGCAGCGAGACGTACAGATGGTTTCTTTGTCAGGACAGCAGCAGGTAACATCTTCCAGCTCGGAGGTTTGGGACACATGCCGTCTGGCCTCAGGTCTTCCTGGTGACTCAGACCGGTCATCCATTTTCCTAGGAGAAATCTGAGCAAGTTTTGATGGGATTCAGGTCGCAAGAGCCAAACACACCCCAGGTAGGAGATGCCGGATGGGCCCTTTCATCTCCCCCATCACCTGCACCCTTATTCTGCGACCCATATGTTTATTTGCTCTGCAGGTGTGGCTGATTCCTGGCCTCTTTGGGGAGCCACCACGTGCTCCAAGAGACCTTGGTGACTGCCATTTTCCAGTCATTATGTTTGCAATAAAACTTGAGCAAGCCCATAAAACCAAGGGAAAAAATCCAGCTCGAGTGCTAGTTCGGCCCAGGAAGAAGCAAGACTTACACCAGGTTTAGCTTGGTGGAGCTCAGATCTCAGCATGGGCTTGCTGCCAGGCACAAAAAACTTCCTGAAAATCCAGTCTGGACACAGAGCTTTGTCACGGCCTGGATTTGGAATACGTCTGAAGGGGCTCCAGGAATCTCCATGCTCTTGAGCAGCGATCCTGCCTGAAGCAAGGTGGGATGGATGGCAAGGACCCAGAAGACAGTGCTAGGCAGCAGGTTGGTTGGGTTTAAAATTTTAAAGTTCAGGTGTGAACTCCACCTAAACCTCATCTCAGGCACCCAAGTCTTTGTGGTGGGTCATAATCTGGAGCGGGACAACTACTTGGTGTTAGGTTGGCGGTTGGACTTGATGATCTCGGAGGTCCTTTCCAACCTTAGTGATTCTATGATTCTATGATTCTACTTTGACTCCCTCAGTGCCTGGGCTGCTCTCTAGGGCTGACCAGCACAAAAGCAGTGAAATCTGTCTCCACCTCCTGCCCTGAGCCATTTCCTCACCTGGAGTGAGGATAAAGCTGCGTGCCTCAGTTTCCCTACCTGCTACAGGAGCCCAACAGCACTTATCTAGCAGTGCTTTGAAGTCTCTCCGTGAAACTAATACCACATGCAAGACTTAGGTGTCATTGCAATGTAATTATAACAATTTCCCTTATTAAGTGCAGCTTTTTCCTTTCTGCCAAGAGCTTTCTCTGCTGGTTTGCAGGAGGTGGTGCACAACTGCAGGGATCCCTGCTCGCACCACCGCTGTTTCAGGCCATGTCGTTCGACTCGCACCACCCTCCTGCACTGTATTTCTTTCCGGAATGCAACACAAAGAGCGTGGGAAGCACGGAGGGACCAACCCATTGATCTACAGCATTCAGAAAAATTCCGTCGCGCTTGCTCCTTCTCCCTTGCCTCTGATTCTTTGTAGTTGTGACCTCTCCCTGGCGAGGCCAATCTTCCCCTTGATGGCATTTTAGAGCTGACCAGGGCACTGAATGGAGAATTAGTCAGAACACAGCGTTCTTTGTTAAAATACTTATTTTAATATATGTAAATGGGGCAGGTTACTGTTCAAACTCTCATACCCATCAGCAGGTATGGACCTTCCTTGAGTGGCAGAAGCCAGAGCGTAACCAAGCCCACGTTTCTGTGTGAAACACAAGCTGCATTCCCCCACCCCAGCCTTCCCAGCAGAGAAACCTGACAGCCTAAAATAAAACAGTCGAACACGAGATACTTTGCAGGGCAAGAATGTCCTTTATCCTCTCTAGGAGGCACAAGGTTCTCACACCACCTCTTCTTGCTGCCAGATTACTGTCACTCGGCTGGCTTGGGGATCTTGAACACAGCACAACACCCCACAGCGTGAGCTGGCAGTGCCTCCAGGCCCTTCTTGCTCCTTGGCCTTGTTTTCTTGATATTCATTTGTCCTTTGCATTTAGTGTGGTGACACTAGTTATCCTGGATGACGATGGACTGGAAACCTTCACAAGAAGGTGGCAGTGACTTGCAGATCACAGCACTACTCACGGGACTTTGCTATCTCATCACACTCTGGGGCAATAAGCTGATGATTAGACACCTCCTGGTGTCTGAGACGGGAGGAAAGGGCCAGAGAGCTTCATTCACTGTACTCTTCCTGTCAATGGTAAAACACTCTTTTCAGACACTGACTGCTGCTGTCAGGTTCATGCTGGGGCTTCTTGGACCCAGGAGTAGGGAATCAGGACCCCTGTCCACAGAACTGTTGCCTGAAGCCCAGAACTTGTCCCACGTTTTGGTCAAACCAGTCAATAAACACAAAAATCAAGGTTTGACTGAGGCACACAGAAATGTTTCACACGTGCACGAAGGGAGCTGCATAACAGACCACCGGCTTTCATGCCATGGTATTTTAGGGACTAAGAGTCTATTGCAACACTATTCCATGGCAGAAAGCAGTTCAGGGAGCCCCTAAAAGGAAAAGCAAGGTGGGATTTTGTTCTGTGCAGCCCCTGTTGCACTGCACAACACTTTTTTTTTTTTTCTTTTAGTAGCAAATACTAGCGCTAAAAGGCAACAAAGAAAGAAAAGGAAAGAAGAAAGGAAGAGGAGGAGACATAGGGGGAGGAGAATCAGAGGCTAAAGGGCACCCAGAGCCTTGTACAAAGCACTTTGCTTTCTCTCTGATCTTTTCCTTGATCAAGAAGGTCCATCCCTTCTGTACAGTCACAGGCCATATTATGACTTGTTTGCTGGACTGAAAGAAATACACCACCAGATATTCACAGATATCAGCTCACATACCAACATGAATAAGGGTCACATTTTCAAAGAAGTTGGTGTCTATTATATTCTAGACCAGGGATGGAAGAGGACCCAAAAGATCCAGGGTTTGGCTGCAGCTCTGCTTTTCATGTGAATGTAGATGAGCAATTTGGGATCCCTCTCCTTCCACCACACCTCATGTTGGCAAGTTTTTAAGCAAATTGGACAAAGAAGGAGTGATCTCAAAGAACTAGTTTTCCCACAAGATTTCTGAAAGTTTGCACTGGAGAACAGAAAGACGCTGTAAGTATATCCACTCAGAGTAGGAATCAATCTGCAGGTCCGTACCCTGTTAAATGTTGGAGAAACACACATAACAGAGACCCCTTAAAATGCCTTGACTGTCAGAAAGCTTTCAGTCAGAGTTCATACTTTCTTAAATACCAAAGTCAATGAACTTCAAGACACAAAACCATAGGAAACCAGGCTTCCCAGCTGTGGCACTCACAGAAATGTGGGGTTTTCCTGTCTTTCAGACAACATACAAGAAATATAAAACTAGTTTCCAAACCGTACAAATTGAACATTAGCAGCTGTTCACCAGGGAAAGACTCAGAATTAATTATCAAGCTCAACTAGCAGCCTCAACATTAGGCTCATAGGATGATTGAGGTTGGAACGGGCTTCAGAAGGTCTCCAGCCCAACTCCTTGCTCAAAGCAAGGTCAGCTACAAAGTCACACCAGGTTGCTCAGGGCTTTGTCCAGCCGAGTGACGAAAGTCTCCAAGAATGGAAGTTCTACAGCCTCTCTGGACCGAGCTTCTCTCTCAGATCTGTAAGTTGCCATGTGTATGTACAGGAAGGCATCAATCGATGGCAAGTGAATCACAGAAATCTCATAGTCAGAGAGCGCTGACTGACGTCTCTCCTGGGATTCCTCATCTTATCATCACTTATTAACACCAGAAGGACTAATATCTTTGGTGGAGTCCAGAATAAAACCCACATTATTTAAAAACATCTCTGCAAAGTAAAGTTCTCTAGGGAAAGCGCAGAGCACAACCTTTTCTTTTCGTAGCAGCTGCATTTAAAAAAAAAATAAATAAATCAATCATCCACCCATTGCCTACAGTGATCTCAATCCCTAGACTTAAACTAGGAAATCAGTTGTTATTGAGAAAGTAACCTCAATATTTTCACTCTCCAAAGAGGCGGATTCCTGACGTCGCCTGGAGCTCCTCCACCATAATAACAATACTCCAGCGATCTGCGTTGCTGTGGGAACATGCCTCTGTTGGTCCCCGACTGGCCCCGCGGAGGAGGGGTGCACAAGCAGGTTCAACTGGTGTAAGGTAGGATGGGTGCAAGTTGCAGCCCATGCTGAGGCTTACTGCACATACCCTGCCACCCCGTGATACCATCAAACCCTAAGAAGACTTTGGCAAGACCAAACACATCTTAAGAGTGGTTAGTAGATCCAAAAAAGAGTTAGCCCCTAACTACTGCTAGGAAACAGCTGGATAAATCCATAAATGCAGCTCCATGAGCTTACAGCCCATCACAGACGGGCTGGTCTCAGTCAGCCAAGAGGTTCTGCCAGTTCAGGCATTTTTACACAGTATTTCCTACATTGCCTATATATTTACATTCTTATTCCCTGCTTTCCTGCATGAACAGAGCCTGCTTCCAAGAACCCGACGCACATTTTAAGCAGTGGGTTAGAGACAGCAGGAATTAAACGGTTTAGATCCCGATCCAAAATGAAGCAAGCTGTAAGCACACTGTTACTGCAGCCCTGGTTTTGGCTGTCTCAGAGCACTTTCTGAAACTAATGAGGTTCAGCTCTGCCACAGCCTTCCGCCAAGTCCATGTGCTAAAATTTGGATATAATTAGAAAAAAGTGTCTCGGTACAAGCAGCAATTTCTTTCTTCAAGGATACGGCTGCGATGTGTAGCTGTACTGACGGGGAGGAATCGGCTAACTTTCATTCCTGCGGTACAGACGGGCTCGTTTCCCTCTGCGGCTCTTACCTCGCCAGAGGCAGCGATGCAGACCCATCTGTGGATTATTCTTGCTTATGAGTGAACGGGAAAGAGCCCAGAACAACTCTCAGAACGAGTTTCAGGGATTTGCACTCAAAATAACTACCGATTTGTCTGTGATTTGAATTTGGTTTAGTTGGGGAATCTTGTTTAGGTCAGCTTTTATCTCAGTTCCTTGGTCGTCACTGTTAGAGCATACGCACATCCCAGTGAGAGCGGCACAGGGGGACATGCACAATGCTGCTACGGGTCTTCGCATCCTTTCCCTCTGGCTGTAACTCTCTAATCCTTTCAGGTGCTGGATCCTGCCCCTGGGCGGGGGCAGCCCTGGCTGTACAGACAGCCTGGGGGGTGAGACGCTGGAGAGCAGCTGTGCTGGGAGGGACTGGGGGGTCTGGGTCGGCAGCAAGGTGACCATGAGCCAGCAGTGTGCCCAGGCTGCCAGGAAGGGCAACCGTGTCCTGGGGGGCACCAAGCCCGGCATGGCCAGCCGGGCCAGGGACGGGATGGTCCCACTCTGCCCTGCGCTGGGGCGGCCTCACCTCCAGTGCTGGGGGCAGGTTTGGGCGCCACAGCACAAAAAGGACATAAAACTGTTGGGGGGTGTCCAGAGGAGGGAACAAAGGTGGGCAAGGGTCTGGAGGGGCAGGCGTGTGAGGAGAGGCTGAAGGCCCTGGGCTGGTTCAGCCTGGAGAAGAGGAGGCTGAGGGCAGAGCTCATGGGGCCTACAGCTTCCTCCCGAGGGGAGCCAAGGGGCAGGCGCTGATCTCCTCCCTCTGGGGCCCAGCGACAGAACCCCAGGGAACGGCCTGGAGCTGCCCCAGGGGAGGGTTAGGGTGGGGATCAGGAGAAGGTTCTTCCCCCAGAGGGTGGTGGGGCCCTGGCACAGGCTCCCCAGGGCAGTGGTCACCGCCCCGAGCTGGGCTGAGTTCAAGCAGCGTCTGGCCAACGCTCTCAGCCATCTGCTGTGATGGGGCTGGGCCTGTGTGGGGTCAGGAGTTGGGACTCCAATGGTCCTTAGGGGTCCCTTCCAACTCGGGAGATTCTGTGATTCTATGATTCTTTCCTTCACACAAAAATACGGTTCTGATGGCACACACCTAAGCATAAGGCATCCCCGATCAGCTCAGCATTCTTGTACTTACTCGAGACTCTGTTGCAAGGCTCTTCTTCATGCCAGTGTTACGGCAGTATCTGTGGTAAGTTGCTGACTCAAGCTCTTTGCTCACATACTGCACCTCTGCGATGTGCAGGCTACCCATCACATTTTTCGCATCCAGCATCTCCCAGCTCCTCTCCCCCTCACTCACCGGGTAGGTGGAGATTTTTCCTTTGCAGACTTGACAGTTGTGATGCTCCTAGCAAGGGGACTCAACATCGAAACGCGGACACTGCTCCTCCACTTTGCCTCTAACTATTTGAGGTATTTTCCTTCCCTCCTCTTTATTCATCACTGCCTCTTTCATCCCCAAGAGCTCACACTCAGGAATACCACAAGCCCAGTTACTTGGCTTCTTGCTCTTACATGCAGCTCCGTGTGCCTCGGGTGTCAGTAACCAGAGCTCAGTTTTCCTCAGTCCTCCATCTCAATTTAAAATCTAATTTCTCAGTCCTACCTCAGACTTCATCACTCTTCCCCCACTAGCACCATTCAAAGCCATGCAGGTTTCTCCCTTTCCCACCAGCGTTATGCTCCACACCTCCTGGTAGTGGAGACATCAGAGCAAGCCAAACCACACTGCATGGCAGCGATGCCAAGAGACTTGCAGATTTCCTGTTGGAGCACCTATGGAAAAGGAATGACTTATTTTTCCTTCATGTGTTCCCATTTATTCACTCATTTAAACATTCCCTCGTGTTTCCTGTCTCGGCAGAAGCTTCATTTGATGTATGCAAAACCCTCATTCAAAAGACATAAGACAGTCATATGCCATCATGGTAGTTTCCCCTGGATGTTTCCAGATATCACAGCATCAAATAAGTTCTATTTGTATTATTTAATAAAAGATAATTCTCCCCATTTTCCAAGAAATGAGTTCAAGAGCAATATTTAAAAAAAAAAATCTTTAAATTATTTCAGATTCCTGGAGAACACTTACTATCAACAGAAATAATCCGATTTCAGAAACTATTTGCAAAAACCCTTGCCTTGAGTAAATGAATCCCAGCAACTCAAGAAGTTGCATTTACCAATTATCAGAGGCCATCCACCTTTGTAAGCACTTGTATGTATATGACTTTAAAAACAACCCAACAAAATAAAAACCAAAAAACACCTCACAGTATTAAATGTAGTATTTATTAAGAGCTACTGAGTGCTTACAAAAAATCTTGTTATTTATTTAAGGACTTAGATGCTTTTGGGGAAGGGGTAATTCATTTTCGAAAGCTTGGTCCGTGTTTCTGAACCTGCTGATAAGGTCACTGTGTTTGGGTCAACAGATCTGTCATTTCCATGAAGAGATGAAGAAAGTATTTCTATACCAAAAAAGTGAGAACACAACTTCATGTATATACTTAACAGATACAAAATGTCTTATTTTTAAAGAGGAGAGAGCTGGATATTTTTGCAACCTCTTTGTATCACATCTTAAATAATTTTTTTCTTCCAATAAACCAGAAATATTTTCATTATATCTTGGTATCTTGAAACAAGGAGACTTCATGCATCATTTGGCAGCTCTGTGCAAGCAGTTTGTACTTGAATTTCCAGAAACACAGCGTGTTATTTACATTGCCAGTTGCAACACTTGTCTCTGTGTAAAAGCTCCCTTAGATTTCAACAATCATGGCTTTTTCTTTTTTTTTCCTTTTCTTTGAATAAACAGTCTCTGAAGGCAAGAAGAACACTGGAGGGCAGAAAAATATCCCAGTTGCTCTTAGAGCTGGAGGCTAAATATGGAGACCACGCTCACTGCTGGCTTAAGCTGATAAACTTGCTGGGATTTTGAGATGCAGCTTCCTGTCAGGGTTGATGCACAAAATATCTGTTTTCTAATAGGCCTGTATGGTATTTTCCAGGGGAATGTGTTGATTAGTCTTCAAATTGTAGAAAACACATTGCTCACTCCTGTTCTTCACCCCTGCAGAAGTCTTTGGGGATTCTTCAAGGAGATAGCTGGGCAGGAGAACTGGCTGAACGTTAAGTAACAGTAGGGAAGGTAACTTGGAATAATCGAACGGTGCCGATGCTCAGACACCGAAATACACAGATCGCGTATTGCCATCTGCTCCTACTCAAGCACACTGACTTCTGTGTCTGTCACTGCTCTCATTAGAGCAGGTATCAGCTCTCCTCAAACATCTACCCCTTCCCAATTGCCATGGTTGCAGGGAGACGTTATCAACACTTACTGGAGTCTGCAAACTTCCACGCTCATTTTTCTTGAAGCACACCAGACGTTGTTAAATAGGAGATAGCGGGTGACTGCTGAATTAACAGTTGATATTTCACAATTACAAGGTTTTAGAAACAAGAGCTTGCAGTAAACTAACCCCATTGGAATAATCTGTAGAAAAAAATAAATCCTGGAATACACGTCGCTACAGAAATAAGACGTGATACCAGAAAGACCTCCAGAAAGCTCATTTTAACTCGAGAATTTCACATTTCCAAATGCACAGCTCACTCTGCATTCCCACCCCTGCAAGGAGAAAGGAGGAGCTGAAGGTACTTGGCAGACATTAGCATCTATATTCTGCAAGTGGCAGATGCAAAGGAAGGGATTAATTTCCCCTAATCTAAAACATCTAAAAAGTAAATGGCTGATAGTCATCTTGGCTTCTTTCTTAACACAGACTAAAATAGCTGCTATGGGCAGGTCTCCCTTTCTCTCTCCCCAGAGGCTGCAGAAAGCTTTTAAGCCCCAAACTTAAATAGGGGGCTGAAAATAAATCAGAGGTATCCCACCCTCAGCCCCACTCCTGTATGCATGACCCGAATCCAAAGCACGCAGGAGTCCCTGCAAAAGCAAACATGGAAGCAAGCAAGGTGCTTGCACTCTCAACCTCTCTGCCAAGATTAAGTGCTTGGGATATTCTTACTGTTCAATAGCACTGACCCCTACCAGAGCAGCGCTGCTCTGCAAAGACACGCTCTGAAAGCGTTCCATCGAGCATATCTGAAGTTCAAATGCAGCAGATACAGTCAAATCCAGAAAAAGGTGCAATGGGGAGGAAAAAAAGAATAAAAGAAGAAAAATCAAGCTTAAATTTGTCTGTGACTTCACAGGATCCTCCAGCTGAGACTGTTTTGCCTTTTGGGGCTTCTGCAGCATAACAACCACGTGTGCAAGCAATTGTGTGCATGCATGTGTGGATGCACAAACCCAGAAGAGAACAGCGTCTGACCAGAACAGCTCCTCCTCCTGACAGCAGCACCCTGCATGCTCCCAGGACCACCACCCCCCACCTTTTAGTTGGGTGCCTGACTTGCATCACACCAAAGGTATGGTGCAGTAGCATAGGTGTGTGCAGGGCGCTCCGGGGAGCGTACAAGCAGCAATACAAGCCCCTATCTCATGAGAAAAGCCCTCCTGGACGAGTGAGCACGGCCAGGACACATATAGAGATCTAAGGGTTAACGCCTGGGAAGAAGTCCTGGGCAGGAGCTGCCACCTTGCACCGCAAAACCCCACACAGCGCTCAGGAGCAAGCGCTTTGCCTGATCTCGGTCACACAGGTAGCACACAGCTGCCAGGGGACGGGGAACAGAACAGGAGCAGGGAGAGGAAAGAAGCTCATCCACTGCCCTTTAATTTTTTTACACTGCAGATGCTGGTTTTCCACACATGCTGCCAACTCAACACATTTTTTTTTTTTTTTAAACATATTACTTGGAGAAACAAAGCTTAGATGCAAAACGCTGCCCCTGATGAAAAGTGGGAAGAGCCTGGGCTGGCTGCTGGTGACTGCTGCTATTCATCTAACCAAGCAGCATTTGACATTTGGGCTTGGCGGGTCTCATGTTTCCCTCTAGTAAGATATGGGCTGACTCCGCAGCAGCCAATCTGGGTTGGAGGCTGCAGATGATGCTGGAGGGAGGCGAGACGAGATATGCACACTTCCCAAACGACAGAGCATGCTGCCAGACTGTGTGAGCTCAGCTCCAGCAAACCTGACCTCAGTTGCACCAGATGTGTGGTATCACTGCCCAGTCTTCCTCCACCTTCTGGGGATGGTGTTCAGCTGCAAATTCCTCTGTTTTTTTCACGTTTATTGGTGGCTTGTACTTGTTTTGGCTTTTCTTGACCCAGTTATGAAAGCTTTGTGTTTCCTGTTGCTGTGTGGTTTATCTTCTGTTCTAATCAGAGGCAAGTGGAAGCTGTTTTACAAGACCGGCATTAAATTTCCCAACCCAGGTTGAGCTTGGTGCAATATAACCACCCCAAAATTTTGCATTAACTACAAGCAGGGACATACCCTGGAGAATTGCAGCATTAATAACATGAATACTAAAATAAGTGCCATCATAAGGGTTGTTAGAATTATTACTTGTTCCCCACTCAAGTGCTAAAATCCTTCCCGACAAAATTTAGAACAGATTTGTACAACAGTTTTTCAGTAAAAATACTTGATCCATCAGAACAAGTACCAGACCCCTCACTACTGTTGCTGGCAACATAACCATGCAGTTTCCCAGCTCCTAGCGGTGCTGTCCCTCAAGACCCACTTCTCACCCTCACTTCCACTTCTTGAGACTGCCAATGAGTACAAGTGGAATTTGCAGAACTGGTTGCGTAACTTGTGCAAACTAAGTCGAGTGTTAACGTAAATACGTCTCTTGGATGACAATAAGCATCTAAGGACCCTGAAGCCCCAACAGGCATTCACTCATCCAAAAAGCCGTATAGGGGCCCTGCCCCCTCTCCCATTGAAACGAGGGGAGGAAAAACCCTTTACCTCCAGACCACAAGCGCTGTTAAGCACTGCAAACCCACTGCTCATAAGCTGTATTTGCCACGTATCCCCATCCCTTGCCTTCAGGTGGTGGATGGCTTCATCCAGGGTTGGTTTTCTGCATGGCACCTGGCTGCCCTGAAGCAAAGCCCCACAGCTCTCTGCCAGCCCAGCGGCAGGCAGTAGCAAGACCTTGGGCAACGCTCAGCTGACCACCAACACCATTTCTTTGTAGGAGGAGAGGTTGGAGTCCTCCTAAAGTGGGGTCTCAGGCCATTATGTCTGCCTGTGGCCAGCCATGTGATGTACCTGCAGGGACATACAGGTTTCACGGGTGCTGCACATTACCACAGTCCAGTCATGCAAGATACGGCACGTCCCTGAGCACAAAGTACAGCTGAGATACTCGTCTCCTTTGTGAGTACCAGCTGGACCTTTGCAGAGGCAGCTCTGAGAGTGCTCACGTAGACATGTTATGCCTATAAACAGTCTAGCCTCAGTGGCCCACATGCACGGTCCTGCAAGAGCAGCTACAGTGGCAATTCAGGGCACCTTGAGGGACAAAGCTGAAGTCTCTCCTCTTCTAGATCATCCCAAAGAACCTCTGCCAGCTGTGAAAACACTATAGACCTTTCTGACCTCCCCTTGATGCTCTGCCTGGCTGAACGCAACAGCCCCCGAGCATTCAGTCTGGTGAACACCCCACAGCCATCCAGCCTGTAGAAGACGTCACACCAGCTGACAAGTAGAGGAGCTGTAGGTGGTACTGGAGCAGGTATAACCAGTGCGCATCACCTGCCACAGAGCTTGCCGCTGAGTAAGACCAAAGACTAAGCCTAAACACGGTCCAAAATAAACAACGGGAGAATCCACTTCTCTTAGGAACAGTTTGCCCAAGTCATGCTGTTGAAACCTCAAGTGCGTTACAGCAGAGTAACGCCATCCTGGCAGGCACCTCTGATGTTTTGAACAGCGCATACGCACGGGTTTTAAGCACATCTACAAACTGGAATAAAGAGGTCAAACCCAGGAGAACAGCCATGCCTCACACCACAGACCAATCCTGACTCCTGCATATACACTCTGATTGTCTTCAGTACCCACACACGCAGGTTAGAGGGGACCATCGCCAGTCCAGCTCTGAGTAGACAGCGGTGTGATTCTGCATCTCACGAGAAAGAGAAAAGTTAGGTTTCTTTCCCCATTCCTCAGGGAGGGTACAAGGTTTAGTACCTGTGGGATTTTTGTCTGTCCTGCAGGAAGACGAGCAGGTTTAACCCTAGCCCATCGGGAGACAGCGGGCTGGAAGGGCTTGCATCCAAAGGCACGCTGCAAGCAGTACAACCACCGCCTCTGACATTTCCCTGGAGGACAAGGAAGAGGACAGGCTGCTTAGTTGTTTAAACTGTCCTTTCAAATCATACAGTTTTCCTTTTTCTAGCACTAAGCAGTACTCCTACCGTGTAACCTTAGGGTTGAGACTGGATGAGTTCCACCACGTTTGGCAGCTATATTCATAAACGTGCGTTAACTGTGTTTCTATCATCCAGGCATCGAGACCTGAAATAGGAGAGGGATCTCCTTTACTCCTCCGCACAAGGAGAGCTGGGAGAGCACTACCAAGAAGCCCACAAAAACCAGCGATGCCTCAGCTCACAGGCTGCATGGCTATCAAATTATCAGCACTGTATACACACACACATGCAACAAGCAGTTCTGTAAATCACATAATACGTTTTTAGAAATGTAGTTGCCATTACTAGAACATTGTTTTCCCTGGGAAAAGTCCTCCCTTTGGTTTCAACCACAAACTCTCAGGGCAGGGGGAGCTCCAGTTGCAAGCTTTCTAGCAGTTCAGCAAATAGCTTGATGAACTTCAGCATATTCATGGTGGTTGTTGACCTGAATGATTTTATTTATATAAGCACATGCTTGGAAGAGCCAACTGTCACTTTAAAACATGCCAAACTAACCCCGGCACTGGCCTCAACAGGGGTCACAAATCATAAATTTATGTAAGAAACAAAACTTCCCCTAGGACAAACAACAGACTGTACAAATGCATTTGTTCAGCAACTGCTGAGAACATTCGTTTCTTACTCAGACTTCGTGAACATGGCACACACCAACATACCCTTATCTTACCTCATCTGGGATTCAGACTATGTGCTCACACAGCAGTTCTGTTACACGAAGCAGCACAGCAAGACTCAAACGCCAGGTCAGGATGAATCAAGCAGTTGCACAAAACAGTAAAGATCTACACATGCTGTTAAATCTGCATTGCAATAACCACGTCCCCGTTTCTGGGAGCTGAGGGTGCTGGGCATGAAATACCGCCTTTGATGGCCTTTATCACAAGCGGATCATGCTGCATGTGACTGATCCCCTGAATCACACCAGGGAGCTCCTCAACTGCAACCTGTTACTGGCCAATGTCAACAGCAGACCTCACCTGCTCAGGTCCAGCTTACGAAACAGCTGTCTAGCACCCTAGTGCCAGGCTAAGCTTAAGGGTTGGAATGGAAAATGAGATCAGGGCTGTGAATTTGAAAGCCAGGTTTTCACTAGTTGTTGAAAATATGCTGGATTCTGACACCCATTTTATGCAATATGCTACAGCACATCTACCCTGGCACCATCAGTGGTATATAATAGTTCAATGAGCTATCTCACACAGGGGAGTAATTGAGTTTTAATACATTTTACTTCTCAGAAAAACAATTTTCTACTGTTTGAATTTTAGCCAAGAGTTCACCTAATAGCTCTGCTCCTGAATTCTGTCCATGGCTTGACCCACAGGCACCCAAAGGCTGTAACCTGCCAACTTCATCTCAAGCTTTGCACAAGGGAGTATGTTGAAGAAAGCAGTGGGTAGAAGAGGGAGCAAGGAAGATGGGAGCTTGGGAACGCAGCCTTTGGGTGCCCACGCTGTGCTCTGCAGTTTTGCATCTAAATGTCCCTTGTACTTATTTTTCTCATGCAGTATGTTCTTCAGGTCCATGGACAGTAAGACAGGAAACAGTGATACGAGCCTACCTGCGGCATCAAACCGAATTGGAGAACCTCCTGACACACAAAAATCTTGCTTTTGCTGGCAGTTCTTGAGAAGCAGGCTGAGGTATGACAGTAAGTTCACCACACCTGCAGCAATCTCACAGAGAGGTCCCTTCCAGCAGTGGCACATCTAGCTGTCGCTCCAGCTACCTAGTACCTCCGGAAGCTGAACCACCTAAGTGCACAAAAGCCTAAGCAACAGCTACTGTGAACGAGTGGAGAACAGGGGAGTAAAGGAAGAAAGGAAAAAGAGAACATCCTTATACGGAAAGAGCCCCAAGCTGCTTCTCCTCCACTGCATGGGCACTGATAGGAGTCACTGACACTCCCCCTTCCTTCCCAGGAGAGTCACTCTGAAATCCTTGCCACCTAAGAAGCCAGTGATTTCGACTGGAATTGCACAGGTGGTAGCAACATACCGCAAATTCTTTGGGTTGATTGGCTCTAAAATGACTCTCAGGGCATCTATTTTTAGGCCTGCAATTGCATTTTTCCACAGCACTCAATCAACCTGCCTCTCACTGCAGTACTGGGCACAGCAAGAAGAGGCAGTCACTGTTGGCTGAAGACGCAGACCAACCCTTCAGCATAGGAAAACCAACAGGCTTGAGCAAGGAGCAGACCTCCTTTGAAGTACAAGAGTCAGAGGTTCACCACTGAGTTATCTGAAAGCCATTTAAAGAGACCATCAGCTCACACAACACAAAGCACTGAGCAACACAAAGTTCTTGAGAACTTGAGATTCCAGATAGCTTTAGTGCTCCCCTTCCTTACTACCTTGCCCTGAATCTTAAGTATTTGAAGACTGATGCTTGCCACTGTTGGAGTAGTAGTCATAAATGCTGCGTTCTGCTTTTTGTTCACCACCTTACATGCTTCTTTCCAAATTAGTAGATTTTTTTTTACCATTCTACTAACTGTAGATTTGCTGAATCTCACCATTTTATTATTACTCTTAAAAATAAGATTTAGAACTTTCTCGTGAGTATACTTTTCTTAAAGAGAGCATAAATTCAGCTTTGTGTCTGCGAGAAAATTTAGCCTTGTCAGTGTGAGGAAAAAAACTACTGAAAATATTATTTGTTTCATGGTCAATTTAATGATCAGAGGTCCAGTAAATACTGGACAGTAATCACCTTGCACTCTCTTAAGTTCTACCCTCTGTACATCACGTTGTCTTCTTCTTCGCACTCTTTCTACATTTTGCAAATCTAGAGTAATACCACAAAAATTCCGAGTCCCAGCTTGCTGCCAATGTTAAGATCTCCCAAAGTAAAACTCAGGTGAATTTTCCTTTGAGATGTAGTCAGATGGTGTTTCTAAGCTCCATTAACTGATTAGCCAGTAACAGGAAGGAAAAATTGTTCACTGTCTCACCGATTTTCAAAGAGATTAAAGCTGTGGTTTCACAATCATTAATGCCACATTTGGGCAATTCCTGATCTCTCAAAAAACAGATTCAGCGCAGGCAGGGTGTGAACCTAAGTCCCTTCTGCTGATTCACAGTAAGAGCATGACCATCAGAGGAAAAACAATACCTGCTCTGGCTTAACACCTGCTGGGATGAATATATCATGCTGACAATTTCAAACAGCAGTGGATTAGCAGCCTGAATTTACACCTGAACCACCTGGAAATTCCTATGACTACAGCATTTTGACCTGGCATTGCCAGCCGTACAGAAGGATTTGTAATCAAACGGCAGCCTTTGATAAGTTTAAGAACATTACCTTTTTACATTAACTCACCTTCCATGAGAAATACTTATCCATTATACAACTAAAACCAGCAATCACATGTAATTCAGACTTAACTCAAGCTCCAACCTACCTGTTCATTTCAATTTAATTTTTCATGTAAATGTACCTAAGTCAGCACAGATATTGCTAGCACTAGCTCCCTGCAGGCATTTTCAGAAGAGGGAACCTGCACCCCCATTGCTAAACCCTTAGCTTGTGAACTATCAGAAGGATCCATTTCCCCGCTGATACCTCTCAGCATCCCTGTGCAGCATCCAGCTGACACAGACTCTGCCATGTTGACAGGCGAGACAGAGCCCTGCCCAGCTTAACAGCAACGCACCAGGCGGAAAGCGTCTGGATTTACAGACTGAGGAAGAGCTCATTAGAAATACTCTCACAATCAAGTAAGACTTGCCTGAAATTGTGCACTTCAGCAGCTTTGAGATTCAATTATTTTTTATGCAGAATGCTCCACAACATCCATTTACAAGGACAAGTAGTGATAGGACAAGAGGGAATTGGTTTAAACTAAAAGAGAGGAGATTTAGGTTAGACATTAGGAGGAAATCCTTCCCTGGGAGGGTGCTGAGGCCCTGGCACAGGGTGCCCCGAGAAGCTGTGACTGCCCCTGGCTCCCTGGCAGTGTCCAAGGCCAGGCTGGATGGGGCTTTGGGCAGCCTGGGCTGGTGGGGCGTGTCCCTGCCCATGGCAGGGGGATTGGAACTAGATGGGCTATGAGGTCCCTTCCCACCCAAACCAGCCTGTGATTCTGTGATCCCATCTTAATCATTGGAGCTCCACTAGAACTGCTTATATATAATGCAGAAAGGAGTGCAGCAGGTAAGCCTACCTCCACCAGGTCTCTCTACTTTCTCCCTCGTTCTCACATATGCTTGCCTCAGGTTGTTTAATAGCTTTTTATCTGGAGAAAAGAATCTTAAGATATTCTCCTCTTAATCTTCTGTATATATAGTACTTCATCCATCATCTTGTTGAACAAACCGTCTCAAACTGCAGTTGGAACTCACTCTGTAAAACATTATTCACTTGAAATCAAGAGGCACCAAAGACTCCGCGGTGTACAGTAGCAAAGATGTGTTGGTACTGTGGGCACCTGCCTGTTTAAAGCTCACAAAAGGAGAAATGGGACCTGAAGTTTCGGGTGATTCAGTTTCAAGCTTAACCTAGCCTGCACTTAGGACGAAAGCTGTGCTACTTTACGGAGGACAAACGCCTTTGCGACAGAGTGCGATGTGCAGGGTGTTTACAAGGCACCACCCAGTGGTAGAAAGTTACATGTACTTCTATGAGTCACCGCACAGCTTTACGCAGGCAATGAATGATTTCCACAAATGCTTTCTTTTCTCACATTTTCATCAACATTTTCACTATCCTGTATACTAGAGGGCACTCACACAAAAATAAGGAACACACCTGAGCCTAAAAAGACAAAAAAAGTCTGCAATTGGTGTAATCAATGTATGTAATTAACCCTCTAAAAACACATTTCTTCTGTATCTTCCGCTCCTTCCAGGACACAACTAAATTGCCCTAATCCTGGCTGCTCTCAGCAGAGATGCCTTCACTTCCCAAAGGAAGAAACACAGTTCTGCCATTGTTGTATCTGGGAAATTAGAGAACATGCTTTGGAATGACGTACAAGGACCAGATATTACTGCTGTTATGCTGTAACAAATGATTGGACAAAAGACAGGCTCCGACCAAATCCTCAAAGCTAGGCATCCCTACATATTGTGGAAGATTGGCTCAGAAATTCAATGTCAATGCTTGTGCTCATTTTCAGTAATAACTTGGTAAGAAAAAGCGCCAATATTCTGAAGCGCAGCAAACTGTGCACAACCTATCACAGGACCTGGTTTTGCACTTCTGGGAATAGCATGCTCCAGGCTTAAACGTGAACCCAGGAACTACAGAAGAGGCATGCAGCATATTCCCCAGAAGCCCAGAGCACCCATGCACCTTTCAGAAGTCAAACTTCTCCCAAAAGTCACCGACGGCAGCCTACACAGAGCCACTGCCAATGGTCTCAAGCATTCAACGGTTTAATTGACACGCAGTACCCCAAGTGGGCAACAGAGAGCAGAAGCACACATTTGGACAATTCACATGTAAGTCAGCCCAGCTCAAACACCTAGGTCAGTTTTAGACCTAAATACGGGATTGCATTCTCCCGGGCACCGAGACCTGAAACCACAGACAGGTAAAAAGAAAAAAATTAAATTTACTCACAAAACAAAAGCATTTTCTCTTACTACCCCTGAAAGCAGACACTTAACTTGAAAACCTTGAAGTTGTGGAAGAAGTTGCATGTATTAGAAGTGCAATACCTTAAGTCCCAGTAACTTCATGGAAAAGGCTTTCACTGCTCCACACTCGCATGACAAAGCCCCACATCAGAGGCTCTTACAGAAAATAAATAGGATAAAAATGGAATGATAAGGGAATNGGACTCCACCACCTCTCTGGGCAACCCGTTCCAATGCCCGACCACCCTTTCCGAGAAGAAATTTCTCCTCATCTCCAACCTGAACCTTCCCTGGCGCAACTTGCAGCCGTTCCCCCTTGTCCTGTCACTAGTTATCTGTGAGAAGAGGCCGACCCCCAGCTCACCACAACTCCCTTTCAGGTAGTTGTAGAGGGCAATAAGGTCTGCCCTGAGCCTCCTCTTCTCCAGACTAAACAAGCCCAGTTCCTTCAGCCGCTCCTCATAAGACCTGTGCTCCAGACCCTTCACCAGTTTCGTTGCCCTTCTCTGGACACGCTCGAGGGCCTCGATATCTTTCTTGTGGTGAGGGGCCCAAAACTGGACACAGTACTCGAGGTGCGGCCTCACCAGGGCTGAGCAGTTGGCTCACACAGCACAATGTGCAAACATCCGTGCTGATAACATATTCACAAGTTATCTGGAAAATGAGGTGGACATCATAATATATTTTGCAGAAAATATGCAGTTATTCAGGACGATCAAATTCAATTCTCAGCTAGAATTACACATGGATCTCAAAAAAAGAAGAGTGATAAAAGGGACAAACGAAACATTATGTCCAAAATAAAGTGCAGGAAGGGAATTCTTCTTTTCTGTAACTACATAATGATGAGCTCTGAAAGAACTGTTGCTACACAAGGACAAGATCTTGGAAGAATTGCAGCCAGTTCTCTGAAATGTAGAGTTCAATGGTTATCTACAGTCAAGAAGGAAGCCGGACTTAGTTATTGGCTATTATGGAAGAAACTGAGCAGAAAACATCCTACTTTATAAAATCCATGTGACACTTGTATCTTAAACAGTGAAATCCCAGTAACCCTAATTTACTAAGACACAGCAGAAAGAGGAAAACAGATACTGTGTTAGACGAACACCTACTTTGTTGCCTTATGGCAGCTGGTGTTTTTAGAAACCATATAAAAAACACCGAATATTTCTGCAGTCATTAAAAATACTGCATCCATAAAAAAATCCCAGGAACGGTGATCAGCATACATCAACTGTTATCCACCAGTACTTGCCTGGACCTGAATTTCTTGCTAACCCAGGTGGTCAGGTTTTGAACAACCTCCCATCTTTCACAATCATCACAGCTCATGCCAGTGGAGAGGCAATAAGAAGTTGTAGATAAGCAGTATTTTGACAGAGGGTGAGAAAGAGTAAAGGCTGAAATCTTTGCTGCTGTGTTTGTCTACATGGCACAGTACAGGCTATGGAGAAGTGCATGCTGTCTCTGACGTGGAATCTGTCCAACTAATTGTGAGTCTCTAACACAGACATCTACATCAGAGCAAGCTGCACATTGCTCTTGACGGTAGAGCGAGCCTTGAGAACTCCAGTGAGTACAATCAGTGGAGATATCGTTTCATCCACGTGTAATCTCTATTACGTCAAACGATCAACTCCACTGCCTGTGAGAGGCAAGTCAACCTGCTCTTCTCAAATTAGCTAAGAAGCACTCCACGTTAAGTGACCCAAGAGATACAGATGATACTGTCAGAGGAAGTTAAGCAATAAGTTGCCATGGGTATGCAGTTACCATGCAGCAGTTAGATGCAACCACCCCCCTTCTTGGAAGGCTGGCAGATTTGCTAGAGTTCTTTAGAAACTACCTGGTAAACACCAGTTATTCCTCAGCCAGGAAAAACAGTCTCTCCAAAAACAAACACTGATTTACCAAAAGTAACAATTCTTATAGTGATTTACTTTTAAAATAAACAAACAAACACCAAGCCCTTTTTTTCCTGCTATATTTATTGTTCTTTTGGCAGGCACAATGGAAATTTCAGCTTTTGCTCATTTTCTTTTCCCTTGCAAAACAGCAGGGTACAGGTTACAGCCATCAATCTATAATCAGTATATACTTCAGAAAGTCTCCAATTAAATTTTCACATTTCCTGATGATAAAAGAGGCACATATACCAGACAGCAGCAGTAGTTGAAATAAGAAAAGTTTAAGGAATACTTGCTTAAAAAGCTGCACTGACTGCTATTTTAAGGCAGGTTTGGTGAAAGTTTGACAGATGGTTTCCTCAGGAAATGAAAATAATTTTGCCTACAGAAATATATTAACTTTGATTGAAAAGAGGCTTTTAGAAAATACTTCATCAGTGTGAAATTATATTGTGTTACACTTCCTTTAGATAGAAAGACATTAATGAATCTTTTTGTTCGGAATTCAAGACTTTTCAGCTATTCCTTTACCTTGCAGGAATGGCACAAAACGAAGGCAGGTAGTGATGCTTCATACAAAAGGCAGAAGTTTCTCAGGGAATTAGTAATTCAGGCAGCAATGCAGTCTCCAAATTCTCTCAGGCTGTGTTCTCGATGATAACAGCAATACCTTGTCCACCGCCAATGCAAGCTGACCCAACTGCATACTTCCCACCACGACGCCTGCACAGAAAAAGTAACAGTGAAAATGATGTACATTTATGAAACCATAGTAGCTGTTGTCCTGATTTTATGAAAGAAAACTAGCTATCAACTGGGTACTACTAAAGATGATGTTTTAGAATGTGTATGCTCTTCTTTTTCTAGAAAAATATCATGACACCTCACCTGATGTTGAAATATTTCTGTAGAAAAACAAGGAGTTGTGCTCTTCTCAGGAATACAAAATGGCAAGGAATGACATTACAGGATATTTGTGGTTTCAACACACGATAAAAACGGCATAAGTAAAATAGCATTTTATTGCCAAGGTAGTTTTTGAAAGCCAAGTTTTCTACAGCACACTCCAAGAAACAGTTTCCTGCACAGTGCAAATTAACTGAGGCTTTATGACTGAACGCTAATACAGTGTCGCAAGTACAAGCCAAAAGATACAATGATCTCTGCCCTCAGGTGGAAAAAAAAAAAGGAAAATTCAGTTAAAAATGGTGCTAAGCTATCAAGCAAGTCAAGAGAGTCACAATTTCTGAAAATGGACTACAGGAAGAAGGTGATGACAAAGCCTTTTAGATGTACCCTGTGAGGAAAAGAACGGACTTTGCTCGAAGGCCCTTTCAATACAGGAAACCTTCCCGCAGACTTCTGTGGGCTTGGACCAGATCTAGAAGCAGCAAAAAACCCTGTAGTGACAACACAATGGAGTATGAGGCAAGCTGCAGGCCCTGGACTACAGCACAAAGGTAACAGATTCGTACCGAAAGAGCTACACTTCAGCGAAGAGAGATTTAAGCCCGTGCACTGCAGGATTTTAGTCACACAGCACCCATGCTAAAAGTCTTTTGCAGGAGTGAATACCTCAGCATTGCATTCAGTACCAGCAGTTACCGGCTACGTACGTACCTTAGCTCATGAACAAGATGAGCTGTGATCCGTGATCCTGAAGCACCCAAAGGATGACCTATAGCGATGGCACCTCCGTTGACATTGGTTTTTTCAGGGTCAAGGCCCAAAACTTTTTCAACAGCTAGATACTGAGGTGCAAATGCCTCGTTCACCTGAACCATCAGAGAAACAACACAACTGTTCACGTCTGACTTTCCACGCAAGCTTTCAGCAGCTTGAGTTAAATGAGTTAAATGAGGCGCGCTTCTTCTCCAGGACATTTTGATTGAGAAAAGTATTAAACATTATGTTTACAATATAAAAGCCTACCCAAACAACATACAACTTGTCAGGCCAACCCAATGTAAGTTCAAATCCTTCTGACACACGCGATACAAAGGAAGTAAGTGGCATATTTTATAAAAACCAAGGCATGGTATATTCTCATGCAGCGTGTTCATGAAGAGCCTATTGCTCTGACAAAAAATGGCCTCGTTCACAAATGGAGAAGTGTGACTAACTTAGAACATTAACAGTCCAGCCGGCAGAGTAAAACACTCGTGTCACATGAGGATATTTTTTTCTGTGGAATTCTCATGCCATTTGCTATTTCCACATCCCTGAGATTTTTTCTAATGACTGTGCAACTGCGTGGTCAAAACAAGATGGGTAAGAGGTCAGGGAGGTGAGCTAGGACAGGTAGACCCCAGACATGCAGAAGCACTTACATAGTGATGACAGGCTGCACCTATGTGTGTAATCTTTCTTCTAAAAAGATCCATAGTAACCACACGGTTCATGTTAAAACTCCTTACCTCTACCAAATCCATGTCCTTCAGGGTCAGTCCTGCTTTCTTCAGAACTTCAGTAATTGCAGGTACAGGGCCTATTTGGAAATGGTATGCACAGTTAAATAAAAAAACCTAAGTGATGATGTAGAACATGTTCTACATAGGATAGCTTTGTGAAGCCTCATCGGATCCCCTCCCATAAGCCCCTGCGCAGCCAACAAATTCTGGATATGCCATTCACCCGCTTTACTGGGCGGTAAGAGAACTCCTAAATCTCTAAACTATTTGGCAGCCCTCTCAACACACTGCCAGGGAAAGGAATGTCATTACTGCTGCACAGCTATGCTGGTAAACTCAGGCATAGCTTTCAAGTCAAGAGAACTGACAGACCTCAGCCAAATAAAACTACTTCACGACAGTTTTGAGGCATTCCCCTTCACAGTTCTCTTGGTTTGGCTTTTTCTTTCCTCATAACTTGCAGCCTCCAGGATCACAAAAAAGAAAAATGAGGGCTGTTGTGGAGTTTTCTGGTCATGTGTTTAGTTATGAGAATTGCTGTTTTGGTGCTCTTAATATAATTTACCTGAAAATCTTCTAGTCAAGAAAAATAACAATAAAATGTTCCCTTGGACTCAGGTCCCAGCCAACTGAACACAGTAAGATTTATTTTTTTTTTTATTTTAAGAATATTACAGAGTTTGACAATAAAACTGTTCTCAGTTTTATTGAGACCTCTACAACCTAGTATAATCCACTATAGGAGATTAATCTCAAAGCACAGCTACCTAAGAAAAGAGACACTCAAAGAGAATTTGAAAGGGCTAATTAGATATGGGCTTGTAGGACAAAGATATTGAGATGTTAGACGGGAGCTGACCATTAGACAAAAAAAACTCTAATCCTATAACATTAACAATCCTAAATACTATCCCACTACCAAAAAAATGGTGTTGAAAACTCACAGCTCAAAGAATAAAATACATAAAAATAAGTAAATGATGCAAGAGACAGGAAAATTAAAAGAAAGAGCTCAGTTCAAAGCTCAGTGGATTATTAGAAAGCCTCAGGTGATTTAATACTAGACTCTAAATGCATGTCATTATGGACAGATTTTAGTATGCCCGTTACGCGCAAGAGTAATGGGAGGGTCTCATGTGGACAACACAAAGACCATTAACGAAAGCCAAACACTGTTTTTCCTCGCTTTTCTTTTTTTTAGTTTTTTTTTTTTTAAATAATGAATTCTGTCACTAGACTTTGTGAGGCTGTTCTCCTTATCACTGTCAGTATGTGAAAGGGCAGTTGCTCAGTCTGAGCTCCTGTTCCCTGATCTGTTGCTGTCATGTCGATGAATCTCATCTGGTCTTTTTGAGTTGCTGGACACAAGCTGTGGTGTTAAGGAGTTAGAATACTAACTGTTTCTCTGTATGATTTATGAAGTTTTTGAACAAGCTAAAAGAGTTGCCTGACCTAGAAAGAATGGGCTAGTTTAGAAAGCACAATGACAGCATGAAGTATAGCAAAAGAAACCCTCTTTCTACATAGGCTTTGTTGTATTAGTCAGATAGTTTGATCAAGAAAACAAATCTGACAATGCTTCATTTGCATTTCTACTGACACATGGAACCAGTCAAGAATGACCTCTCTGAACAGAACAGCAGCAAGGAAAAGCAATGCTGGGATACAATGCTGTCTACAAATTAAACAGAAGGGAAAAGTCCTGGAGTGTCTGGATTTGCTTGGAGGGTTTGTTTGCGTTAACAGCTACTTGATTAGGAAGCATAAAATGTGGGTCTAACAAAAAAAAAGAGAAGCAGTTGTTTTGCCAAAATAATACCTGAACAGATGTGTATCCTGGAATCCAATCTTAGCTCGAGCAACTGAAGGAGCCAATACTCATTCAGTAAGAAGTGAGGAAGAAAACTCATAGTTACACATTTAATAATGGGATTTAAGGCTTACAGGAAACAAAAATAAATTTCAGGAGAAAACTGGTTTAAAAAAAAGATTGAGATAGTGTCTATTTTCTTGATCTGAGAGAGTAAGAAAGGTGCCTTGGGGACTGTAATTCAGTACTAATGCTGCAGGTCAGGCACCACACATACCCCTTCAGCCAAACTGAGAAGACAGTCAGTTCCTCTGCATAAGAGGGATGGACCGATGCAGTGAGAGAGACAGCCTCTCCATTGTAAGCCACGAACGTCTGCACAGCTACCAGACTCCGCACGCTGCAGCCTTCCTTGCCTTCCTTTACAATGCCTCAAGCAAGAATATTTTAATGCTGCTTGATGCTACAAAATCATGTGCTTTATTGCAACTTACCAATGCCCATTATGGAAGGGTCACAGCCAGCTGAGTGATAGGCTACTACTCTTGCCAGAGGAGTAAGACTGTGCTTTTTAAGTGCTGATTCACTGGCAATGATGACTGCACCAGCTCCATCACACACCCCCTTGCAATAAGATAGAAAAGCATTCTTAGTGGAGAAAATACAAACAAAACCCCCACAGGCTTTAAACTAATATGCACCTCAAAATCTTGAATCCAAGATACTGTTACTAACATCCAACAGACAGCTGTTAGTGGTCATTCAAAACAACAAATCACAGTCTTTCGCTGTTCTGCGGACTGTGAAAGAAAGTTAGGTATAGATGTTTAATTAATTTCAAAGTTTTAAAAGAGCAAAATACATGTTTCCCACTTAAAGTCTCTCTTACACTGGAAATATCATTCTGTAGACTTGCAAAGACACTATTAATATTGGATAACATATGTACTATTAATTGTAAAAGATACTTTACAGATACCCATATTTACTGTGGCTATGATCTATTTTAGGCAGGAATTCAGATTATATGATCCCAGTGGTCCTTCTGGCCCAAAGAACATTAGTCAATTGATTAAGATAATGACTGTAAAAGGAACAGTCTGTAATGACATGCTGCTAAGCACCCAGTCTGCCTGGGTGAGAGCAAAATGTGGTTCGGATTACAGAGGATATTAGTTGTGGTACAAAGATGAGCAGCAGCATGCCCACTAATATAATGCATGATATGTAAAGCAAAAGAAAGCAGAATGGCTAATTCTACATAGCCATTGCAGGTATCAAGTGCACAATTCAAGGCTGATGAGAAAGTGTCCATGCCTCACTGAAAGCACAGTGACAAGCCACAGAACCAAGTCTTGGGACATCAGAGCAGACTGAAGGATCCCCTGTCATTTGGGGGCTGGAAGAGTCAACCAGGGCCGTTCAATAGCAGAATTAGAAATCAGAGGACACCACTGACAGCCAAAGGTGGCTCAGTAAGACAATAACTTTAGAGAACCTTAGAGATGGCACTTTCACAACCCAAGGCTTTGACGTACTCACTGAAGCATTCCCAGCAGTCACCGTGCCATCCTTTTTAAAGATGGATGGGAGCTTTGCCAATTGTTCCAGAGTGGTCTGGGGCTTTGGGTGCTCGTCCTTTTGCATGCTTTCTTTCCCCTTTTTCGTTTTCACTTCAATTGGTGCCATCTCAGCATTAAAGTAACCAGCATCATGAGCTGCAACCACAAAAAGGAAAATAAAACGCCTCTGATTAAAAATATGAAGATGATTGCGCAGCACTACCAATAATCCTATTTTCATGTACACACAACTTTTGCTCTATTTTAACCAAGAGTTCAGAGACAGTACTGTTTATGCTTTATTTTGCTTAAATAGGCTGGTTGGTGGCTTATTGTTTGTTTGTTTTTTAGAAACTAGGCAAAAACTCTACAAATACACTCTCAAACTTCACCAAAGAAAAACTCAAATATTGAAGTGTTATTTCAGCTTTAAATAACTGAACTCTTCTTTGGTTTTATTTTTTTTTAACCATGAGATTTATTTTTTCTACACATTCCTCTTTATCCTACAGCTCTGCCACTTATCAGAGGGCCAAGAAGCTGTACATCTCAGAGAGGAAAGTAAAAAAAAGTCCTGAGTCACATTTTCTCTGTTTATAGCCAGCATAAGCTATCATTATATCAATTAAAATCCTGTCCAAGCTGCTCCTCCACAGCATCTCACAGTCAAGTCATGATCTTAGAATGGGATTCAGCTGCCTAAACAACCTGAGACAATTCAAGGCACTGTAAGTATCTAAGAAGCCCACAAAAGCATCACCTAAGATGACATCAGACACCAATATTCAGGCAACTAAACACTATCTTTTGTGTCCGCAACGTTGATGTGAACACACAGATTTAAAACCACAATAACTCCTGTCTCCCAAAACTGAACCAAGACTCCCAGCGACTCCAGATCACTCCTCAAATGCAATTGTAAGGGATTTAGAACTAAGGAACTGAAATTGCCAGATCTGATTTTGTTTAGCTACATCTGAACTTTCTCGATAAATTCGACAAAGACTTTTCCTTTCCTGAGAGTCCACAGGACTCTCCCTTTAGTGCAGAATAAGATGAATTGGTCATAGCAAGGAGAATTTTTTTTTTTAAAAAAAAGCAAAATCCTAGCAAACAAGAAAGAAGCAAATGCCTCTTGAGGGGCACAGTTTCTAGCAAAGGTACCAGGAATGGCAGGAGTTAGCTAACAAGATCAGCTGGGAAAGTAACATCCGATGAAGTTACAAAAGGCACTGCTACAGCCATTGGAAACCGGCTCGTTACTTAACCTGCTCATAGGCACAAGACCTGACTCAGTGTATTCAAAGTAAACCTCCTAGGACCAGGCTACCTGTACCACAGGGAAAACAAAAGCATGAATTATAGTATCTGCAAATCAAATGACAAATTAGCCCAAGATGCATGAGCTACAAAAACTTTAAAATCACAGAATCACAGAATGGTTTGGGTTGGAAAGGACCTCAAAGATCATCTACTTCCAAACCCCTGCCATGGGCAGGGACACCCCCCATCAGACCAGGGTGCCCAAAGCCCCATCCAGCCTGGCCTTGGACACTGCCAGGGAACCAGGAGCAGCCACAGCTTCTCAGGGCATATAAATACTTTATATATATATATATATATATATATATAAAAAAATACTTTTCAGTTTATAAATACTTTGAATCAATGCTAAAAACTGACCAGCTTTGAAACTAGTATATATAACACTTCCATTCCTAAATGTACTAACCAGCTTTGCATCTCTGTTGTGTTTTGAATGCATATCGGTCACAGTCCTCTCGCGTGATGTTGTATTTTGCAGCCAGATTTTCAGCTGTAACTGCCATCGGTAGTTTAACATGCGTGTCTGTTAGACCTTCCCACAATGTGTCTTCCAACTGCATGGAACATTATGAAAAGAACATGATAAAGCATAGCAATATTAACATTTATTACTGACAGTTTCTAATTATTTGGCAGCCTCTTGGAAACTAATGTCTCCTTCTACAATTAACTCAGGTTACTTACAGATACTTAAGTCAGAACAAACACACTGCAAAACAGCATGCAAGTTCTTGTTCTTATTTTAGTTAATCTACATTGTGCTCTAGTGTGGCTCCTTTCACTCATATGTGGTCCTGAGAGGCTGAGAAAAAGCCTATGATCCTTGGCACTTCAGCGTATTTCACTCCTGTATAAATTATTTATTAGAGACCTATGAGTAAACACACCTGTCCTCCTGGTTACCAAGAAGGAAAGGTCAGGAACTGTGAAAAGGCACATCAGAGTACTGACTCTTTGGCTCCTTCTCTCCTGTCAGGTACAATCACCTTACCTGAGTCAAAGGTTTCTGTGGGCAAAACATCTCAGGTGAAAACATACCCAAGTCTAACTTCACTTAACCTGATAAAGGCAAGTGCAGCCCAGATGGGTTGTGCCATCTCTCTGTCACCAGTAAAGTTCCACAAGATAACTCCACTGCAACTGTACAATTCAATTTTCACGATAAGAACCTAGCACACCTATGAAGACTGAGTGTTATCAGAAACCTCATGTTCTCTGGAGGAACTGAGGCTTAGTCCCAGTGTCACACATGATTCACAGAACAGAGTCAAGCACACTTCATATTCACCACTGTCATAATTGAAAAACAGGGTAGAAAAAAACCCCAAAGACCTGAAACACTGAAATTTAGCATTTTGATGTTGGTTATGACCCACTGAGTAAATGGTAAGTATCACAGCAGAACTGGATCCTACTGCAGATTTCCCACAGTATTCACTAAGGATATATCTTCAGAAGAAAATGTGAAAATAACTTATCTGTCAATGCATTTAATATCAAGTTTCCATTTTTTAAATTGAGAGATGCTTACAACTTGGAGGTATAGATATTCTTTACCAGTCTATCTACCCATTGCTAGCCTTACTAACTTTACCTAAGCTGCATATGCCTCTATTTCACAGCCTCTGACATCAGAGTCTTTATATTATATACAGTGCTTTGATGTGTTGTACTAAGTGAATTAAGTTTTGTGTCTAAGAATTTATTGGTATGTTTAACATGGAACAGAAATACAAAGAGTTTTGGAAAAGCCAGAAAACCGGCATGCTTAAGAAAATTTCCTGAACCTACTGTTTTGATAATGTCTGAATACTGGATAAATGCTTTGAACGACTAAATCTGGATCTAGATCTCCAATAATTTCATTTGCAAGGATCTAGCGTCTACAGGCCTGATACTTTATGTTGTTCTGTAAAGACAGCTTTATTCAGAGAAAAAAAAAAAAGTACTAGACCTTGAGTTCCGCTCCTAATCTGGTTCCAAATCGAATGTTCCGAACTGCATAAGGAGCCTGGCTCATATTTTCGGCTCCACCACACAGAACAACTTCTGAGTCATTAAGGCAAATTTCCTGTCAACAGAAAAACAAGAGAGATCTAGGATTTAGTTTGCTGGTTTTGTAAGACAATAACAACTGGTTTAGAAAAAGACCTTATCACCTACAAAGCCACACACAGAGAACTAATCCAACCTTAGCCACGTGTATACTAATGAAGGGTTTACCTTCTATTAAGATCGCGGTCAGTCTCTTTCATTATGTGTTCTTTCTACTTTCACCAGGAAATGATTATATCAATGAGGGAGGAAAAGAATATGGGTGTACACGTATGACAGGAAGGAGGACCAAAGCCATTAAGCATCTGCATGCTTGCTCGGTTAGGTTCACAGATGACTGAGCTTTTTTGTTTTTGAACTCCCAATCTTCTCAAAATGAACACAAATTAAACATCAAAGCCTGAAGCTAGACCTCATGATTCTAAAAAAAATGGGACACCATTTTAGAAAACATTAGTCAGGTAAGCTGCCAAAAGAACCCCCAAAACATTAATCTGTCATTGGCAAAGTGCACAGAACCTAAAAGCCATGCTTTCTAAAGCACACCCCAAAATTCTGCTTCCTTCAAAGATTCACTCAGTTGGACAGTAAAGGTTATTTCTGTACTGCAATGGAAGCAGACTGCATTTGAGATGACTAGCTAAGAATTACCGTGACTGATTTGTAGTAATAAGTGCTAAGGTGCATCCTACAGCTACCAAAAACTTTGTGCACATTTAAGAAGCTCAGAATAGAATCTGCAGCTTTGTTGCGTGCCAGAAAAATACAGAAACATTAGCTGCACTGACAAAATCCCATCTTTAGAACTCACAACTGTACTTTTGATATCAACGGTCAAATTCTCCAACAGATTTTTTTCAGCGTAGGCTAACACGTATATTGCCTTTGCAGAAAGCACTAGCAAAAACAGTCAGATGGATATTATTGTAAGCATGTAACCTTAAGTCTACATTGTCTTCCACAACTTCACCTTTAGAGGATCAGATCTAAAATAATTCTCCAGACAATGTTGTTGGGTTTTTTTTTAAACACACAAAAAACCCACGCAAAACCAACAAACCACCATGTGGCTGCTCAAATATTCACAAAATACCCTTTTATTCTGTAAAGTCTAGACCACTGTCAGTTGTAGAACACTGGCCTGTATGCACAAATGAAAAAAAAAAATCACTATACCACTGTACCATCTTATGCAGTCGTTTTGGCCAACCACTCGAAGAGAAGTTGATTTCTATTTCAGAACAAGTGACACTATAAATCGTCTTGGATTCACTTCAGAAAGACACCATCCTGTACGATCAAAAAGGGCCAAAATACGTCTTAACATGCATTTAAAGAAAACGTGTGTTGTAAAAGCCAACATCAGACCAAAAATGGTACTACAGATGTCAAGAGAGTTTGGATCTTTGAACCAAAAGACAGTTAAATGCACAGGTTGCAGCTCACCTAGCTAGCTAGGTGGGAATACAAACAATGACCAAAAGATGAAAGCCGCATGTTGTGGTTCAAATGCCCAGTGATACCCATTCATACAAACAGGATCACAGAAACCAACTGGGGCACAGCTGAGCTCTATTTCACTGGCTAACACTTGTTGCATTAGAACAGAACAGAACAGAAT
>VWZZ01005122.1:151635-163702 GCA_013399095.1 Psophia crepitans | reverse complement strand
CCAAAGTCTGCTCTCCTGAAGTCCAAGGTAGTGAGCTTGCTGTGCCCCCTCCTTGCAGTCCTGAGTATCTTGAGGTCCACCATTTTGCGGTCACTGCAGCCAAGGTTGTCCTTGAGCTTCACATCCCCTACCAGCCCTCCCTTGTTGGTGAGAATGTGCTTGTTGGTGAGACAGGTGCTAGTAGTGTGTCTGGGAAAGGACGGTGCGGTGTTGGGGATTTGTGTTTTTAAAGGGCTCAGCTTCAGAGATGGGAAGTCTGCAAAGCAGTGGTGGAAGTGTCAGTTCCCTGGGCAGAGCCATTGGGACCAGTCCCTGAAGAAGGAGAGCTTGTCTGCCCAGAGCAACTTCCCAGCACTGCTGTCTCAGTGGCCTGTCTTAATTCATCTTACATCACTTCCCAAAGGACAAATTGAGATCCCCTTTAATGGAATTGCCCCACCCAGCAGGGATTGTGATTCCCTGTAGTCTTCTCTGCTGACCAATTTCTGTATCCAGCTGACCTCAGCAGGGCAACTTTTCTCTTATTGGAGGAAGAAAAAGAGGGGGAAAAGCTTCCTTTCCTGCTCTGAGCTAGAGTAGTGGAGGAAAACATCACTTGTCTTCAAAATGCAGCATCATAAAGAAATCATGGATGGTGGAAGAACTTTCTGTTTGCAAGGTGTTTCACAAGCCACATCATCCCACAGCATCACCCAAGTCACCTGCTTGAAATCTCTGCACCAGAGTGGGGCATGTAAGGCAAAACCCAGCCCTTTGAAAAGATGTGCTTTCGGGATGCCTGTAACCTCCATTGGGAGGGAGGATTGAGAAGGTCGGTCTGTACACACATGTTCCCATATCCAGACTGTACAAAAGCCACTGGTCTTAGATTCTCACTGTTAATAGTTTGCTTGTGCAATTGCTGTGGAAGCTTGGCTTGCCCAGCCCCCAACGCACCCCTGGAGCCGCTGGCTTTGCGAAAGGAGCACTCCTGTTGATTTACAGCTTGTAGACTGGCCAGCTCTAACCCCGAGCCTGCAGGAACAGGGATCAGAGCTGTTTTCCTGTCTTTATGCTTTTTTCTCACAGAAATGTTTTCTCTTTGGGTGTGGGGAAAGGACAGCCCTTGCTGTGGTGGTTCTGTAAGAGGGGAGGAGGGGTTTGCTGTCTTCTTGTGCAGCCTCTTCCCTGCTTCCTTTTACCCCAACCATGAGACGACCACGCAATTTGACCTGAAGTAAATTTAAGAATCTGTCTTAATTCTTGTATTTAAAAGTAAATTGTTTTTTTCTAAAATAAAATAAATATTTAAGTTTTGGAGTTCTTTTACTTGTCAGCTTTTCATATTAAAGAACTGCAGCTCCTGGAAGTTCAAATTCCTGGAAGTAATGGGAAGAGGTAGCTCCTTTTTCCCGCAGCCCGGCAATGTTTTGTCAAAATGGGGTTATCTATGTCTTTTGCTAATGTCATGACTTGTGACTAATACAAAAGGAATTAAAGCCTCAGTTAAAACAAAAGCCAGCAAATAGGCAGTTGCTTCTGCACGGTCTTTGTTCTCCCCTCACACTCATGCAGCTTAGCACGCCTAGAGTCGGCTGATGGATCATAAAGCAGGCAAGGATCCAAATTCGTATCGCCAGCAGAAAGCGTTAAATACAGCTTCACCCAGGAGCCCCCGCAAATAGTCCGCGGTGACTGAGCTCAGCTGGTACAGTCACATGTAGAAAGGTTCCTTATGTAAGTACGGGGTTTCGGGCTTCGGTCTCGTGGGTATATTAACAAACCTGTCATCGCCGAAAATTGAAATAGCACGCGTTCGTGCTTTGGGTTGGTATTGTGTGCTCCAAGCAAGGGTTTGGTTAGTTTTGTTTGGAAGACTTCAACTCTGGTGAAGCGAAACCTCCTTTGGAAATGTTTGTGCCTATGAGTGTTAGGCAGCTGCAGGTCTGTACGGTAGTGCTCGTGTGGGAACAGCTGGCAGCTGATGCTGCGGAGAAATGTCGGCGATCTGCTGTGGTCTGGACTTAAACTTTCTCAAAAAGCCTAGAAATCTCTCCGCCGTACTTATTGTTTCTTCTGCAACACTTGCATAACGTCTTTGAAAAAATGTCAGTGATTCATAAAATAATATGTACTGACGACACCGTATCTTTAACATAGCTGTGCTATAAAAGAAAAACAACGCAACGTTATAAATGACTCTATTAAAGTAACTAACTCTTAAATGACCAAACTGAGCATGGGAGAATATTTTACCAGATATGACAATCTCATGTGGTCATAAAGCATCCGTGCAGACCCCTGTCTACACAGGGGACTAGTGAGAAGATGAGTGGTGGTGTTACAAAGGAATTAGAAGACTTCATCATACAAATGTGGGTGTTGTGGGTTTGCATGGCGAGGTTTTTGGTACCAGAGGGGCCACAGGGGTGGTGACTTCTGCAAGAAGCTGCTAGAAGTTTCCCCTGTGCCCAATAGAGCCAATGCCAGCCGGCTCCAAGATGGATCCGTCGCTGGCCAAGGCCAAGGCCATCAGCAACAGTGGTAGCACCTCTGGGGTAACAGAGTTAAGAAGGAAAAAAAAACAGGCGCGGGAGCTTTTGCAGCCAGAGAGAGGAGTGAGAAGGTGTAAGAAACTCCACAGACACCCAGGTCAGTGCAGAAGGAGCAGGAGGGGATGCTCCAGGCGCCGGAGCAGAGATTCACCTGCGGCCCATGGTGAAGACCATGGTGAGGCAGGCTGTCCCCCTGCAGCCCATGGAGGGGGGGTGATGGGGTGTAGAGATTCCACCTGCAGCCCATGGAGGACCCCACGCTAGAGCAGGTGGAGACAGCTGAAGGAGGCTGTGACCCCGTGGGGAGCCTGCGCTGGAGCAGGTTCCTGTGCCGCTGTGGGGGAGGAAGTAAGAGATTGGGAGTGATAGGGCGACTTTGGTGGGTACCTGGATTCTTGCCAGGGTTAACCCACCACAATGGGGCAAGGCTGTCTAACAAACCTGAAAATAAAAGCAATTTCCTGTCAAAACTATGAGCTAAACTAGTTTAAAAGCTTTAAAAGCAGAAGTTTTGGTCCGCTCATTTGGAAAGCCCTGGGCTAGGGAGTGGTTAGGGCAGTAAACGGAGGAGAAGCAGCAGCGCAGGAAAGGCAGGGAGAGATGGGAACAAAGTGGTAACTCCTGACTAGGGAAGGGATGGTGAGTGTCTGGGGCTTGGCTGGGGCAGCAATCTTTTTACCCAGCTCAGACGCAGTAAGAACAGGATGTGCGCAGCAGCCCAAACACGCTTCAGATTGTGTTACACCAATTTAAATCTTTCACAATGACAACTTATCATTAAGCATTGGAATTCAGCTTTGCCATGAAGGTTTTTTTATTTAAAATCTATGCCTTGCTATCCCCTGCCCATGTAGAGGCCAGAATGACTGTCACACTACTGTGACTCTGATGTCTGATGACCACGGAGTGTTGCCCAGAAATTTCTGCAGCCGATTCACTGCTCTGGGTTGAGCTGTCATGTACCTGCATATAGGACCGTGGGTCCTGCCTTGAAGCCTGCAGGGCCTGAGTACCCACATGATGTCTTGGGATGCTGGTCAAGCATTTATGGTTACCATTTAATTTCTGCATACAATTGTCCTTCTTGTTTTGAATTTGAACAACTTTTGCTTTTGGTGATGCAGTTGGGCAATATCTTTATCTACAGATTGTATTTTTAACTGTAATTTTATCCATCGGTATTTACAGGGCATGCTTTCCTACCTTCGACTCAGAGCTAAGAAATGGAAGCAGGTTTTCGAGGCCTTCAGCGAGTCTTTCAGTCATTTTCTGTATAGTTTCAGTTTCTTAACTATCTTTTTAGTGGGTGGGCCCTGTCACAGGGGACAGAGCACAGCAATGCCACCTCATTTCACACTGGGAGTTCTTACAGATGAATCAGCAAGACGCCTATCTCTTTCAGCATCACTGCTTCCAGGGTACTTTTTCCATCACTTAGCTGTGACTTTATCTTTTTTCTATGCTTGTTGGTACAGTAGTGTGCTTTTGTGTTCCTTCTTCACATCTACTTTGTGTCGTCTGAAGGTAGAGATCCATTGCTGACATCACTAACATCAAGATGTGATGTCCTTTGTTAATATTAAGGATATAAATGCAATTGCTTTTTATCATATTCCTTTCACTTTCATAGTAGCAGTGCTTGTCATTACAGGTTTGAAACTTGACAGAAGCGTCTATGATCATGACAAGTAACTCAACAAATCCAGGAGAAAAATACGGATATTTTAATGATGACCATGTTGCGTAACATCTTTTGGAAATCTTAAGGTAAACTTACCTGCAAATCAGCAGGCAAGAATCTCGTCCCTCAACCTGTGTACACTTCATATATAAACTCCACATTTCAATCAATTGCTTAAACACAAGCGTAAGCATTTGGGGTGTGTATTATATATACACAGGAGCACAACATATTGCATCATTTCTGAGTAAAAAAACCCAGTTCAGCAGAGCGTGTGAAAGTTTGAGAGATATTTTTTGTGGTTTTTTGGGTTTTTTCTGCCAAGCAATGTTTTCCTTCTCAAAAGCAATGTTATTTCTCCTGTTTGTGTTGGGAATTTACCCCTGACTTCAATGGAAGTAGGATTGGGTTCAACAGTTTGCCGAGTTGAAAAATTCTGGAAACTTTTATGTGGTGGTGTAATTGAGAGCTAATTGGTGGTGTAATTGAGAGCTAATCTTCAGACTTTCTAGGAAGACAGGTGCTACCATTGTTGTCCAAAGGATGCACTGCATATGTGTATATTTATAGCTTTTAACTGGCTATGGAGGCTGTTTGCACAGAGGGTAGGGCATAGGAGTGGTCTCCACTTCTGTAGAAGAACACATTCCCCCAAAGGCACCAAGTCCCACCTCCTGCTCTCCCATTCTGTGTTTGTTCTGCTAATTTTGACATTATAAATAATAGAGGGAAATTAAACCCAGAGGTAAGGTATGCCCTCTGAATCCATTGAACCTGTCTGTCCAATTAGGAAAAAACTAGAGACTGGTGATTTAGATTTAGAAAAGGCTGCACAGGAGGGATGGTCTTCAGCATCTTACAAAAGTCATACACATTGAAAACCTGTATCCAACAGCTGGTTTCTGAACCACAACAGCGAGGGGTAGGGACCAGGAAGCACCTTCCCGCTCTCCAAGAGCAGCTCTGTTGGCTTCCACAGAAATAAATACCTAAGGTGTAGAACAGCAGTTAAGGGCTTAAATTGCTGCTTCAAAGCTTAGCCACCTAACAGCTTTCTAATGGCTAGAATGGTGAAGGATCAGGGTCATTTGTACCTAAAGCAGAAAGAGAGAGAAGAGAAAAAAATCCACATAGATGGACATTCTAAAGGGGAGGTTGGACAGACACCTCCTGGGTCTGACACAGGTAAAGCTAATCCTGCCCCAGAGTCAGGCCTTAGCCTAGATGGTCTCAGGAAGTTAATTCTAACCTGGGAAGTGCATTACTCTGATAGAGACTCTCATTTTGGTTTTAGCCAGTCTGTCTTAATGAAAAAATAAAGTAAAAATCCACAGATCTGTTCTCAATCCGACAATTGTTTGACAACCTGGTTTCTCTCTTTTTTTGGCCAAAGAGATGTTAAGATTAAATCATTATTAACCCATTAACATAGACTCTGTCTCTCAGAAATGTAGTATTATGTGGCGATAACGGCAGACAATATTTGATTAACCATTAAAATCTATGACAATCTCTACAATCTTGGTATAACCAGAAAAAAAAAAAAAGTCAAACAACCTTAGTTTTCCAGATACTTACTCATGCTTGAAATTACAAAGACACAGCAGGGAAATGCAGTTTGACTCACTGGTCCTTGTTTTGAACCTGACACCAGTTGTTCTTCCTGGGGCTGGCTGGCTTGCTGCACTCTGCCCCTACTCCAAATAAATAGAATTATCTGGCCATATGAGAGGAAGAGTATAGGAGATGCTTTTTAGGTGAAGAAACAAAAGAAACTACTTTATAGTGTTTAGTCCAGCCAGATATTTTTTGTAGTCATCAAAATCTTTGAAATATTACTCAAAAATATGGATGGAATTTTTAATGGGACTATGAGAAACCAATTTAGAGGTGTCAGAATTTCAGAATTTTGGAGTACCAAAAACTACCCAGAAGCAGAAGTCTCAGACTCCTCGTTTGTTTTGAAAAAATAATATATGCAACTCTATTAATTTTTTTATTGTTATTTTTATTTTTCAGCTATGGTTTATGTGCATTTAAAGTTAGAGAGATTTCTCTCCAAAATATATCCTGTTTTCATACTCCTCATATATAACGGCTTTCTCATTACTGCAGGCCTACGCGTTGCAGCTGTTGGCACCCGTACGCAGAGGAAACGTGGCAGCTTTCGGTGCTGTGTGGGTTTAGCAGGCGGTAAGGGGTTCAGGTAAAGAAGAGATGCACTTTGCCTCCTGGTGCTACCCTGTTGAGGATGCTCCCAGGTGTTGATAGGAGCTGGGAAGAGAAGGGCAAAGAGATGATGCCTCTCTATTGTTCCTTAATGAGTCAATCAATTATGAAGATTTAGCCTGATTGTGGGTAGTGACCCAACACCTAATTTACCCGTGCTGGTGTGGTGTGGCACGGAGGCGTTCTCACCAGGGAGCAGCTCAGCACAGCTCTCTGGTCTGTCTGTTTGCAGACAACAGGATATCCTGGAGACATAAAAATTTGGGTTTCAGCCTGTTTCTAATGTATCCTGTGCTCTGCAGCATGCTCTGGGGTAGGCACCTACTGGCTGTTCACTTATGAAATTCAGCTTACATGCAGGGAATCCATGAATATTGAATATTGATTATACATTGCTAATTAATGCAAAGTCTTTTATAAATGTTTTATAAACTACCTAGCCAATAGCAACACCATCTTGCTGACAGAGGGCAACAAGAGGTCTGTTCTCACCTATGAAAATGAAATGAAGCACCTTTTACTTACCCTTTTAATATGATTTATGACCCCCCATCAGAATGACCTACATAAATCCAGATTTTTATATCGATGTAATGCAAGAGGGTTAGAGACGTAGCTTGCAAATCCAGCTGGAAGATCGTTACAGTAGGACAATACCTATGCAGAATAAACCCAGCATCACTGGCTCTAGGGTACACAATCCTGTTTGCATCCAATGCAGATAGGGGGTCGGGAGGGGGAAGGTTTGTGAGCTGAACTTGATGTTGTCTCTGAAATGCTGAGCCAGCAGGATGGGCTCCTAGGGGACATTGCTACCAGCACAAGTGAGAGGAGCTGGAAAACTTTTCTGTCTTGATTCAAGGCCAAGATTCCTTCAAGAAGAGGAAGGTGGAAATGTTCCACCTGTGCCTCCGCCAGCGCCAAACATTTTCTTGGGCACATGCGATGATCTGGCTGCTGTTAAACGTTTATTTAAAGTATTTGACTTACAGGGGAAAAAAAACAAACTTCAAGCTGGGAACCACTGTTTTGTCGTAACCTACATGATTAAGGTGGGAGAAAAGAGCATCGTGCTTATTTTATTGATGTTTATTGAAGCTGTACTTAGGAGAACAGTAACATGGCCATGTAAATACACCAGAAGTTGTGTATTTACCCTTCTTATGCACTCCTGTATTTTTCTGAAAAGATATCAAAGGCATTGACTAACTTTGAGAGGGGAAACATAGGGCTCCATTGCGTCTTCTGAAAATTGAAGCCCTACAAAAGTGATATATCGGTCAAAGTGGGGATACAACTTCTCCAGCAGTTCAGTATATATTTTGTCCAGAATTTGCTTTATTACTTAATCTTTTGGTCTTCAGAGTGTTTTGTTGGTTTTTTTTTCCATGTCCTTTTTTCACACCATCTCTCAAATACTTGAAAACTATTTTTACATTGTCAAGTGGAAAATGCCTGCCATTTAATTGATCACTGTAAACAGAGTAACTGCATGAAGGCTTTCATAAGTCTTTTTTATTCTCTTTCTATGCATTTTATATACTTGTTTCGTATTTTTCTTTTGCTGGGTGTTCAGGCTGGCATATTGAGGAGATACAAACTCTTCTTACGAAGTAATACACATTAATCACTGGAGCTGGCAGCAACGTTTGGCACCAGTGGGTACAGAGGTGCAGCACTTCTACCTTTCCGTTCTTGCAGCAGCTTGACCTTGGCTCAAGTCAGGGTAGTTTTGGAGCTCTCCTGTGCTACCTATAACTTATGTTTTAAATGCTCTGTTAATCTCAGACTAGTATGAATAAAGACTAGTACTCTTTCAGCTATTCTTATGATGAGGTTGGACTCATGGCAGTTGATGTTTTAAATGACTTGCCTGAGGACAGAAAAATACAATCAATATTATAAAAAAAAAAATTATTTGCCCGATTGTGTGCTCGGGGCACTAGCAGAATGATTTAGCTTTCTTTTCCACACCGGCAGGATGGTTTCTGCGGACAGTGCCAAATTTCCAACTGCCTTGACTCAAGTTCATAAAAACTTCTTCTCTTGGGAGAGAAAATTGGAGGGCAAGAGTTTTATTAGACCGGTTGGAAAAGCCAACAGGCTTTACAGCAAAGAGTCTCTCATTTCTCCTGGTTGTGGTTGTTGTCTTTTCCCTTCTTTTACGAGCACCTCTGCGAAGGGAGGCACTTAACTGCAGTCAGTCGTGCAGTGTAACGCTGGGAGCTGACTCGCAGCAAGCGCCACGAGGAGATACCTCAGCAGTGGCATTTCTACATGGTGGTATCTCCTCAGGTGTGGGGAATAGAATGGAATAGAATAGAATAGAATAGAATAGAATAGAATAGAATAGAATAGAATAGAATAGAATAGAATAGAATAGAATCGAATCATTAAGGTTGGAAGAATTCATTCCCTTTCCTTCGAATTTAACCCAATCCCTTTTTTTCCCGACTTTTCACTGAGTATATCTGTTCTGGCACTGATGTTTCCCATAGTGGAATACCTTTTAACATATGTACCTCTCAGTGCAAGTATCATTTTAAAATGGTTACGTATGTTTCATATATATCTGTACTAAGTTAATACGGATGTAATTACAATTCTACCTGCCCGTCCATCTACCTGTCACACAGGGATACACACAGTTTAAATGCATTTTGCATAGGTTTAATAGCAGATTTGGTTTACAGTAATTGCTATGTTCTGTTCTTCACAGCATTACTCACAGGTACGTGGTGCCACACTTGCATGTAATGCATTTCCATGCATTTCTTGCAGGACCCGAGAAGGTCCTTATGCAGGCAGTTTCAAATGTTCCCATACTCATTAGATGAGGGGTGTCTGGTGAAATCTGGTGTCACTATCAGCTCAAGTGATTCATAAGACTTTTCCTACACAGCTTAATTAGCTCCCTGGCTGAGGGTCAGCTTTCTTCTGGGTAGTCACAGGTTGTTGTTTCAGCTGTGACATGTTATTTCCTTCCTTACAGTTTTGGGAGTTGATGGAGTGTCTCCTATAGCAAAGTTCACTGGTTTGTATCGAAAGAGGTCTACGTTTTTAGGAAGTTTTTTATGCTTTATAGATCTTGTGCCTTTTTTTTCTCTATTTGTGATACAAACAAGAAGGTGCCATTTTTTACACAGTATTTTAGTAAATGTGTAATGGTCTGGGGGTGCAACTGGCAAGATCATCTTCAGTAACAGTAGTAAGAGATTTTAAAAAGAAAAACACTTTCTGAACCTCTCTGTGCCTGGTTAGGTGACTGCCTTCCTCTGGAAGAGAAGCAGTGGGGTTTAGTTCCACCAGAAGAAGGTGGTAACCTGATGTGCTCCTGCCAGCAGCCTAGGCCAAGGCTCAGATTTAGACTCTGTTTTCTTCAAATGAGTTTTGTCTCTTAATGATGCAAAAAATTTTTAGTGAAGTCTCCAAAGTCTGTTCATGTGAGTTTTGGGAATTGTACTGCTCTGCCCACAAAGTGCCTCTTCTAACTCTACTAGGAAAGTTTTATTACATGAGTATTGTTCTCAGGATTATAAATAGCAGCAAGTTGAAAAAGGTTGGTTTTGTCACAGTATTTGTAGATCAAGTGCACAGCTCTGCAAAGCCATTTGGATGGTTTGTTTTAACGGAAAAATATCTGCTGGAGATCTGAAAGCAATAGGGCTGCTACTCCTGCACTTCTAATAGTCTAAACGTGGCCGCTGTGACGGGGTGAGCAGGGATGCTGTGTGCAGCTCCATTGCTGGAAGACAGGTTACCAGCACTCCCAGGTTTTGGTAATGGGTCACAAGAGCTTTGGGAATAAAGGCTTCAGAGCTGCTGAGAAGCAGCAGACTGACCCTCGAGCTGTGCAGAGAGAAGATCATTCAATCCTAGGGGGATTTCAAGAACTCGAGTATTGTTTCCATTTCAGCTCTCAGCCTCCAAAATGTCATTTTTCTCCACAAAAGAAAACAAAGCCCAGGAGCAATCTGGGGTTAGCTCCAGAGCCACGAACAGGGACGCCCTGGCCACAGGCTCTGCTGGCGCAAGGCACTTGCATGCTGGGCTGAGCAGGGGCTGTCCACCCTTCAAGGCCCCTGCAGCTCACCAGAACCATCAGGCTGTTTCCCGTGAGTGTTTCCACTTTTACTAGACTCACTATAACAAACCTCTCACTTGTCCTGTCTGACATATACTGCAGTTTGTCTGAGTGACTAGATGATCCTGCTGCCTTGGCTTTTGGCTGAATCATTGGAATGGTCTCAGCCCAGCCCAAGTTTGGGTTCATTGGAGCCTGTTTTTCAGTTTTGTGTCTGTGCCCGTTTGCTGTAAGAGGTGCAGGGACTTGGACAGAGGTGTGGGGGGGGCAGAGGCCAGGCTTTTGTATGGGGAGGTGCCCAGCTCTTGCTGTCTTCAGCTTCTACAGTGCACACCTACCTCCAGCTCTGCTTCCCTCACGGCACACGCATCCAGGCTGGCTGGGGAAGCCCATTTCTGCTTGCTGTGCTGTACAGCATACTGTGTTGTATGGGATACTCGGTCATCCTTCCCTATATAACAATACTCTGTCTCCTGCACAGGTTTCTAAAATGTTCTCAATACTATCCTTAACAAACTGAAACACTATGAAGTACTTGAAAGTGAGTATTTTCCGTTATTTTGTACAAACACGTACAGAATGAGTGCTATAGGACGCACTGGTTGGATTTCAGTGTGGTTGGAAGGCAGCAATTCTCCTACCAGACGTGTAATTCAATGGCTCCTTCTGAGAGTGAAGCTGCTGTAAGAGCTTGCCACAGGATTGAAACTTCATCTCAGGGCTTCTGTCATGTAAGAAGATTAATATACAGTCTCGTAAGAAAATTAAGAAAAAAGCTGATTTTAAGAACACCCTTCATTCTTTCTTTGTCCCTGCCCCCAGAAAACACACATTTTGGTAACTGTGCTAAGGATCCCTTCTTTAACACACAGTTTTACAACAGGTGTTTTCCCCGCGCATTGCTCATTTCTCTTAGGTGCTAGTTTGACTGGTTTTCACAGAATTAGTGTTTAATTTCTGTTGAGTGCCAGGCTCTTGCTCTTTCATTTAAACATGAACAAAACACAGTTCAAACAGCGTAACTTCATCTTAAAGCTGATTTTTTGCTGCTCAGAGATTTCAAAAGTAAATGTGACTTCTTGTGGGCCGTGACTTTCCCGGGTTTGGGTGCAATGGTTTTGGTGTTTTTTTCCAACCAGATTTGCAGGGGGCTGGGGAACATTCATCCAAAAACATCTTTCTGGCCCTTACTTTCCTACCGAGGTGGCGGCGGATGGGACGTGGAGGCAGCCTGTGTTATGGGTGTCCCGGGGGCCGCATGGCTGGGCTGGCCGAGCGGTGGTGGCACCGGGGACGGGTGCAGGGGTGTCAATGGAGGCGGGTGGAGGTTTGAATTGTGCTTTTGGAGCCATCTCAGTCCGAATCACTCCGGGTTTTTTCCCTTTTCACTTAATGGAGCAAAAATAACTCTCCCGACGGGAATCTCCCGCTTAGGCGTCCGTCCGTCCGCGGCACCGTGCACTCACAGTAAGTGAAGAAGCGGCTGAGAGCTGGAAAGCGCTCGTTTGCCTCCGGGCTTCCTCCTGCGGACCTCTTCCA
>VWZZ01005122.1:93779-151203 GCA_013399095.1 Psophia crepitans | reverse complement strand
GCCTACCGCCTGCGCTGGGGCCGCCGCGGCAGCGCCCTCGCCTTCCTCCTGGAGGTGCGCACCCGCGGCTATGTGGGCTTCGGGCTCTCGGCCAGCGGCGGCATGGCCTCGGCCGACATCGTGGTGGGGGGCGTGGAGAGGGGCCAGCCCTACCTGCAGGTAAGGCCCGGCTCCTTCCCCTCGCCCGCAAGCGCCTGCCGGGGCAGAGCGCTCCCGGCACCCCGCTCCTGCCCCGCGTCCCGGGGCCCCTTTGTCCGCCCACCTTCCCCCGCTACTTCTTTCTTGGGACGTCCCTCTTTCCCTGCCCCTCTTTCTTTTGCAGCCTCCTCGCCCCTCACCTCCGTACCTCTTTTTTGTTATCCCTATTGTTCGGCGTTCCTCTCCACCGGAGGAGCTATTCCTTTTCGGTCCGCTCCCTGCCAGCCTTCCCTCTAAACTTCTACACGGGTCCCGTCAAAGGTGTCAGGTTTCCTTCCTCCTCATCCAGAAAATGCAACAGCCCTTTTCTCTCTCCCTGGGTACCCGCTCCCTGCCGGCACTCTGAGCCCAGACCAGAAGAGAAGAGGGGCGGCATGGTAGAGTCTCTCCCAGCGACGTGCGGCACCTTCCTCCTCGCCCTGCCGGAGCTCATCCGTGCGACCACCAAGTGACGGAGCTTGGTGGTCCTGCTGCCGACTGAGCTTCTTTTTTGTAATCCCACTGACACGAGGGCGCGATCCCACTCGCTCCCCAGCCTGCTGGTGTGCTTGTCTGCTGAGGCACAAGACGGTGCTGCTTCTGGCCTCGGTGTTCCTCCTGTCCTCACCTGAAGGTGTTTTGGCTCAGTATTTGGCTCAGTATATCAGTCCAGAAAAGGACTTACAGGGTAACCACCGGGGCTCCTGGTACTTGTCCTTGATCTGGTAAAGCAACCTCAGCAGAGCCCAACTGTATTGGCACGGTTCTCTAGGTATGTTTCTCTAGTTGTCTAGATACTGCCAGAGCTGCAGCTGGGAACAGGAGCGCAGGACGTGAGCTCTGCTGGTGTTTCCAGCGAAGCATCCTCTTCAAGAGGCACCAGTGGCTGGTGGGGTAGGAACCATGAGAGGGGAAGGGACCTGCACCTTCAGTCCCCTCTCAGAGGCCTGAGGTCCAGCCTGTAGGAGTTGCTCTGGGGCTGGGGGAACAGGGACAGCTTGTCCCACAGTGAGTGAAAGGGGAATTGGGCCCATTGTGACAACTTGTCGCCCCCAGTTGCCTGAATAACGACTTTTAGAGAGGCAATTCAAGAGCAGTGTAACACCCACTTGTTAGAGTACGGTCCAGAAGTTGTTTGTCTTCTTTTCATTGTGTTAAAACTAGCTGATCTTTGAAGCTGCTGCTTAAATTTCGTGAGATTTTGCTTTAAGAATATGGATTTTTACTAATATTTAATCATAAGAAAACTGAATGCTTAATATGCTTCCCCTACTGTTTGTCAAGATTTTATAAAATCAAACCTTTTCCAGAAAAAGGGAGACTTTAGCATAAAAATTTCCTCCCCTCCTCCCCCCCCCCATTAGTTCACTTTGTGAAGTTTAGGGAAATATTTGTTTTATCTAATTTCAGACTGATGATTTTCAGAATATTTTTTCTCCATATTTCAAAATGAAGATAATAGTTCCAAAAAAAATCCCAGTCTAAATAAATGACTAATAATAATTAAAACCCCCCTATTCTGATTATCAAACAACTAATTCTTAGCTCACAGGCTGTAAGACTTGCTAGAGCCTTACATTTCAGAAGATATACCATTAAAAGGAACACAAACTTTATGTTTGGTTCATTCATAGAGCCTGTGGGTAAAGCAAGCCTTTGAGAAAGACACCCAAACCTAGTGTAAAGACATCTGGTGATGGAGGATCCATCACGTCTCTTTCTGGTTTGCGGCAATGGCGAGTTTTGGCAATTCCTGTTTTCCAGTATTAGTTTGTCTGGGTTCAGATTGCAGCTATGTGTGTTCTCTACTATATTAAAAAGTCAAGTCCCACCCCCATCCTGCCTCCATAAAGTTATTTATATGCTGTTATCAAGTCACTCCTCAGTTTTCTTTTGCATAACACAAGTAAATTGAGCTATTTAAGTGTCCCACTGCAGGACATTTCCCCCAGCACTCAAAGCACTTTTGTGCCTCTTTTCAGCACCTCTCACAGGTTTTCAGCATCCTTTAAGAATGGCTCCATACAAATTCCATTCTTCTTCCAAAGATTTTACTCGCTGGCATCCTGTGTCAAATGCAACTGAGATAGAAAGGGCTGGAGCAAGCACCTCCTGTTACGGAGCACCTGATATTTTTCCTCAAACACTAGTTTAGCACAAGAACATCTGCTGTGCTACGTGCTAAGAGTTATTTTGTTCCGGTTCTGAGTAGGTAAGGCTCAGAAGAAACACATCTGTTAAGCTTGCTAGCAAGCCTGAGGTCTTCTTCATCTCCATTGCTCCTTCAGTTCTAGGCAACAAGATTTCTTTTTAAACCGGACTGAGGTCTTTCAAAGAGTTGCTCAATTAAAATATCTCCATACTTGTACCAACGAGGAAAGGCCAGAAACAAAGACGATGAAGAAACGAAATTTTTCCAAAGGCTTTTTCTGGCCACTCAGCAGGGATTGCTATAAAATGAGTGACTTGTTCTAGGGTGGTATTTCAATAATATCTAATTCTTCCCTTTACTGGACACACAAATACAGTTAACATTTTAAAAACATATTCTCTATGAAGTGTATATCATCATAATTTACATTATTTACTACTAAAAAGGATTTTTTCATAGATAGTACCCTTCAAAGTATGTGGTTTTATGCCTAGCTGCACTCTGTAAAATATGTACACCCTATAATGAAAGAACTTACTTTTCTTTTCGGTTTTAGAAATATGTTTTTCTTCCATGATCATCAGTCGGAAAATGTGCATCGTGGTCTAAACTCTTAGAAGGGTCATTTTTTGGTTTCTTTGAAAGTTTTGAGATGCTTGTTAGTGGCCTGATTTTCAGGGGATGTTCTGAAACACCTTTATAGCCTTTCAAGCGGGCACTGAAATTGCCAGTCTCTTGGGAGAATTTAGCCTCTTTTTCTCCCCTTAAATTCTCTCTCCTCCTTTAAAAATAGAAAGTGTTCTCGGAGGGAAGAGTCCTCTTCTGGGAGAAAACATGTAAATGTAGTTAAACTACACCCACCAGTAAAGGTAAAAGCAGATACTCCATAGTCTGTAGAAGGTCCGTATATCGCGGTAGAGAAAAACCTCCAGAGAGTTTTCAGATAAGAGAGAACACATTTCTTCTGGCTTTTATTCTTTATCCTCTCAGAGCAAGTAGATGCTATTCCCACTATCAGCAGGCAGTGCTTTCCCTGAAAAAATCTGGTGACTCGAAGTTCTAGTTATCCGAGATTGCATTTTACTTTCTCAGTTTTTAGGTGTTTCCTGAACTTTGGTGTAATGAGTTGCTTGGTTTGGTTTACTTTTCCGTGTTTGAGCTCTGTTTAACCTAAAAGGGTGTCTGGCGTAAGCAAAGGCTAAAATGATTTGAAAGTCTGAGGTTTAGTTCTCCCTGAATATATCAAGCTGGAAAGAGTTACGATGTCATGAACGAACCTTCATGGAGTACCGGAGTAGGTTTTCAGAGCGTGTATGCATTTACTATCCTAATGTTTCAGAAGTTTGGTATTTGGAATGGGAACCTGGACATATTTTGGGAGGAAGTAGAGCAGTACATAGCACGAATACATATATACATACATGCACAGCTCTACTGTATTGTCGTGAGGGATACACCTCTACCGCACAGGAGGAGAAAAAGAGATCAGTGAACAAATGATTCTCGCATGTTATGGAGAGCCCTATGGTGGCAGAGCCGCAGATTATGTGGGGTCGGGTGAGCGTGTTTGAGAACAAGTAGAAGATACCGGTGGAGGCTGGTGTTGGAAAGCTGGGAGCTGCCTTTGTCTCTATAGGGAGGGGGTGGACTTGGAAGGAGAGGTCATACTTAGCAAAATGTTACCTTGAAATACTGCCACGGTCACTTGCAGCGTGCGCTACTCTTCATAACAGTTCTCACAGCAGCCTTAGCTTTTGCATCTAATTTTTTCCCCTCCTTTTTCTCTTTTTTCCTTTTTTTTTTTTTTAAATGCATCTCTTTTGTGCTTATGAATTGACACAGCATGCATTTTCATGCTAGACCCATGCCTTTTCCCTCGTCTCCACCCCTGTCTGGAATTGTGCATCCCCACCCACAGCACGTAGCTGCTGAGAGCCCCATTTTGGGGAGAGTAATCCTCCTTGATGAATGCCTATTTTGTGCAAGTTATACAAGAGGGTTGCATTGTTAGAATCTTCTGTTGAACTTGCACAAAAATAGTCCCCACTCAGGGTGAATAGGGACTGTGTGTCACTAAAAAGTACTTTATTATTCATTACAGCCTTGCTTGTTAACTGTCACCCAAACTAAAGAATATCTGTTATCAAATGTATCCCATAGAGTTAGCTTAATTGCTCATAGGGAAGTACTTGGAAGAGATTTTAAAGGACAGAAAACAGTGAGCATTCTCTGAACTTAACGATATGCTGCTTTTAAGTGCGCTCATGCCAACAGCAACAAAAGAACTGTTTAGAAAACAACTTGAAAGGCACCAAGAGAGAGATGCAAAGTGCGTGCCACACTGACATATCTCAGTCGGAGCTTTGTTGGAGGTATTTCATGCCCTTGGGCATCGGGGCAAAATCTCCAGATGACTAATGAGTCCCTCTTGGCTTCCATGTGGGGCATAAAGAGACACTCCAGCGTACATCTCCACCGGCTGGGTGCTTTGTAGTTCCCTTTCAGAGGTACAATAGTTAGGATAAGGAAGCAACAGTTGGTGAACAAAAGATGAGAAGAATTCTGTAGCTCTTGTATTTTGCAGGCTTTTGGGGGCTGTTTTGCAAGATTTTGTTCTCTATGGTATTTTTTTCTTGTCCTTTAAATTTTAGAAACCCCAAAAAAAAGAAATTTTCTTACAGATCCCCAAAAATAAGTGCCTGGGGCAGGATGGAAATGTAGCCACTGGGAGTGATGCAAGGGCTTAAAATAATGGGGGAACTTTTTAGTTCTCAATATCAACTGTATCTTAGAAGTAGGAGAGGGAAGAGGGGAGATTTTCTAAGGCACATACAGAAATTTGGGGAGCAAGTATCATGAATAGTTGTGCTTGAAAATCCCTTAAGTGTTTTTAAACCTTCCTCATAATTGAAGTAATTAAAGTAATTAAACCAAGAAAACTTGTACTGGTTAAATGTGGCTCCTGCTTAAGGAATGTTCCCTGTGATAGAGTACGGTATCTCCTACTTACGGGTTTTCTTTCCCTTAAAACGCTTTGCTACATGTTTTATCTAGTCTGTTCGCATTAGGACAGCCTTTAATCTAGCTCTATAGCTTCTGATATAACTGGAATATAACCTTCTAGAATCAACTTTTATTCTTAATGTAAAGTCTTGGATAGGTCTTTGGGACCGCAAAGTCAAATTATCCATGCCGATAAGCAAAGTTGTATTTCAACTTCTAAATGCTCATGTTTCTCACACCTTTGAGCGGTAAGTTAGAAGGTTATCCACATTTCAGTGTTTTTAACTTGTGCATGGAGAAAGCAATATTTTTCTGTCTCCCAGGAATGCCACAGAAACCAAGGGGTGTCACTGCCCGCTGTAGGCTACCGGGAAGCTGCCCTGGGCAGCATTTAACTAGATACAAGAAATACACTGAAATGTATTCAAATGATTTATAGTTTGAATGAGGACGGACATGTCTCTAAGTAAATAATTGTGTTTCGTGTGTAAAATACACACATTCTCTTTTTGCAAAGAAAATATATGCACATGTACATGTACATGCATGCATTACCTGTTTCTGTAAACACACAAGCGGAAAATGTATGTCTCTGTGTATATGTGTATGGCTGCATTTAAAATGCACAGTTATATGTTACAGATAAAAATTTTCCGTCCTTGTCAAAGTTAGTAGTGCACCTGAAGTCAATAATCCACATTTACTCCAGTGTAATTCGGCCAGATTAATTGGAATTGTACCAGGAATTGTGCTCGGCTTCTCAGAACTGCCTGTGTGAGTTAGATCCAGGCTTCCTAGCAAGGACTGAGTCACTTCATGCTGATCTGCTGTGTAGGTAAAAAAAAAAAGAAAATCAATCAGTAAATTAATTGCAGACTGCTCATAGGGCAGCAGCTAAATTTACCGATCCCAGTTACTTTAGAAACTTCCTGCAACTGCTTGATTGCTGTTGCTGTACCCTTTCTGTGGATATTTTTTCATTTGCAGCCAATCCCAAGATTGGATCAGTCAACTGGAATGCTCTCAAGGTGTTCTTACATGGAGCAGTGATGCTTTCAGACTCCTGCTTCGTGTTAGTTTTCTGTGGGTGGGCTCTGCTTTTCCCTTACAAAAGGGCATAGTAAGATCTTTGCTGAAATTTATTTGAGGTTGCAAAAAGTTTGGTTTGCTTATTTGTAAACTCATGCGCTGTTTGCTTCTTGCCAAATACAATGTAAAAACAGCTTCTTTCTGGCGGTAACATCCAGTGTGTGCTGGAACCGTGAGCAGCAGGATTCCAGCTAAATTAAATGCAACAATAAAAAAGAGAAATGTTAACCACAGTAATTTTTTTTTGGAAACTCAGAAAGGCATAGCTTGGTGCTTATTTCAAACAAACGTTTTGGTCAGTTCTTTTGCGTACTGTAGCAATTTATCCATCCTATTTATACCAAGGCAGATCATCTCCTGCTCCAGCTTTCATCTTGGTTACAGTTTCCCGATTCCTTTTGCCAAACTTGTCTTCAGCCCTGGTCTTAGATGTCAGTTTGGCAGTTTGGGGATGTTCAAAACTCCGTGGGTTGGCTACAGACCATAGGTGAGGACTAGTTGCAACACAGCTTGCTTTTTCCTCATTTCCCACCGCTGGCTTGTCCCTTTACTCGTTTGTAAGCGTTAAATTGCTGCTGGAATGACGGCGATCTCCTGGTTAGAGAAGGGCAGCGCGTATAAATCCCAGCGGCGGAGCTGCTCGCAAGCCGGGACCGCAAGGTGATTGCTGGATGGGGCCACAGTTTGAGAGTTATTCTGTGCTCCTGGAGGTTGAAAGGTGCTGTATATGATTTAGGATGGGAAACGGGTGTCATAAACAAAACAATCTTGTGCATTGTAAAGACGTGGGGAAGGAGTCCCATAAACACCTGTTCCAGCCTGTGATGGCAGCTGGTGGTGCTTTCGGGGCCAGGCGTCCCTCTGCAGCTGTGCTTACATTCTCGAAGGGTAAAGCAGGCTCTTTCCACATCCTTAAGAAATTATTCTCCCTGACTGTTTGTAGAGCAGCAATGAGAAACCATATATGCCGCAAAACATTTTTTCTTAAGAAAGAGAGAGAGGTTAATGGGATCTGAAAACCAGTATAACATGATCGGTTTCACATCTGGAAAAGAACAGAAAATAACTTGTACTGTCAGGAGGATTTTTCATTTTCCACATGTTGTTTCAACTTCTAGTTAATGTGAGGAAGGAGATACCTAATTATTTGTCTGATTGCACGACTTAGTCTAGAGTTTAATATGTCAGTTAATACAGTATTATCAAAGGCAGTGCAGAAACTTTAAATGTTTCAAATAAGCAAATTTTGAAAGAAAAATAATGTCTTTGTTATTATGTTATGATGTTATTGTGTAGCATGACCAAAATTTGTTTTAAACACTTACTATTTAAATAAGATGTTCTTAATAGAAAAAATACAGTCATTTCGTGCTTATCTTCTCTTTCTGTAACTGCTTACACTTCTGTAAAATTGATGTGAAACGTGGCAACTTCATCTTCATTTAACGTATGATATATACTTCTGTGTGTGTAAGAAACCAAAGAATCTGGATGCAAGTGCCAAATCAGTACATAAATCCGTGTTTTCAGGTTTCTGCTATGAGTATTTAAAAAATTCAGTTTTAAGGGCTTGATAATTTTTTCAGATCTCTGCTGGGTCTCCATGAAATTCAAGGGGACTGGTGTCAATATAATCTGTCCTACAAAAGACACAAGTTTTCTAGCTAACTATATGGGATGGCAAACCCAAATCTGTGTAAAAGAGGTCGCCACGTTAGAGCCTTTTCCTACCTGGTGGGAAGAGTGAGCTATTCTGAGATGAGGCTCATCTCAGACCATCTGTGATAGATATTGAAGCACTGCAATTCTGTTGGTGAAAGTGTTACACTGCCTTCTCTACAGAATTAAATGAGTGAAAGTTGTGAATTTAGATGAGTTCTGTGTTATGGTAGTCTGGCCCTGAGAGAGTTTTGAGCTGTATTTGGATATCCTGAGTTCAGCTGAAGCCCAGATGACTAGCGTCCTCTCTCTCTGGCCTTGGGTGGATCCATCCTCTGTGCTGTCCTTTGGCCTTAGAAGCCGCTTTTCAAAGGCTGTCAGAGGTAACCATCTTTCTGCTTTGACTCGACACAAGGACTTAAATGCAGTGTAGGCTGTCCAAATGTGGTGGTTTTGATTGCATCTGTACCATAGGAGCTGGACTTCAATTTATTCTTATTTTTCTACTCTGAAAGGAAGCATAGGAGATGTATAAAGATAAGAACATATATCTGTAAAGATGTATCAACAACCAACTTTTTCTTACTTTTCCAAGATGCTGCTGAAAAGGATGTGGCATCACAGTTTGTCAGCATGTCTTAATTTTTGATAACCTCCTTCCGTTCATTATGTTGTGTACACAAACATGTGTCTTAAAGGCTTTTAAGCTCTGGTTGGTAAGTTGAGCAGAATCCGTGTAGTTTGACTTAAATCTTTGTGAACAAAAATAGATCAGTATGTTTCCGTGGCAATGTGGCCTCATTTTGTTTTCAAACTAGTAAACAATTTTCATGTGAGACGTTGAGCAATCAAATCCTGAGCTGTTCAGAAATTTTTTTGTTGTATTATTTGATTTTATTTTTGTGATGAAAACCTGGAGAAGTTTCAACAAAGGAAATAAAAACAGTAATAGAGGCAGTTTGTTAACTCCTAAATAGCTCCAGGCAAGCACACTCACACTTGATTCCTCCAGGGCAGTACCACTGCACTCGCTGGAGGATTTGGGGAATAAATGGACATCTCTGTCTTCCTGGGCACTACATAAATTTGCTTCCCAGGTATTCTCAGCACTCTGATATTCAAAGACTGTTTCAAGGTGGCATGTATCTGGCAGAGAAAGTGAGTAGAGACAAGGAATTCATTACTTCACAGAAATTTTCACTCAGGAAAGATTAGCATTAGTTGGTCAGATTAGCATCTACCCACAAAATAATTTAAGGCGGGTTACGGACCGAGGTGCTGTTCAGCGTTGACTGCAGGGGTAGGCAGCAGGCACCCAGGCAGGCAGTGCCGCCAGCCCCCAGGGCAGCTCTCCCGACCCAGCCCTCCTCTGGCGAGGAGCAGCGTGGTGGCACCCTCCCAGGGCCTGGGCTTTGGGACCACCTTCCCCAAAGCGTCCGCTGGCAGCCACAAAATGATCCCCTTGCAGTGAGCCAGAGCAGGGACCTGTTCTTTGATTGTCATCCAGGCGAGTGAAATAATTGCACTGACAATCATGTTATCATGTTATCAAGGCACATCTGAGCTAATAATAACTATGTGACTTCTTCAGGTTATTTTTGTGTTCTCCCTGCAGGCTCATGGAAGCCAGGGCTATATCATAAGAGGTTTTTTTGCTTACAGCTGTGTCCTCTAGACTTGTTAAGAAATGTTGAAGCTCACGAGCAAAATATTTGAGTGTACACAGTAAACTTTGCTTCACATTTAGAATAGAATAGAATAGAATAGAATAGAATAGAATAGAATAGAATAGAAGCTTTCCTTCCTCTGAGCTTTCCTTCACAACATCTTCAGGCAAAGACTTTCAACCTGTTCACATGAGGAAAAGCTATTCTTGAATTTATGTTCCTCAATAATTCAATATGTGGATGCTTATTCTAACACAAGGGTGCCTTCCTCCATTCCTCATACAGACAAGCCCTTACTATTTTTAAGATGGAAGCAGAGGTTCCATAGAAAAGTGTTTTCAGGGCAGGGATGGTATTGCGTATAGACATACACTGGCTCTTTCCAAGGTCTGATGTGGGGTTAAAGCAGAACGTTTTGATCCCATAAAGTACCCATCTTCAAGTACCATCCTGGAACAGGACGATTATTTCCACCTGGAAAAGCAAATCCAAAATTATTTCTCTAAACAAATGTAACTCATCAGTTCCCTTTATGTCAGCATACACCTCCAGGTCCTAGCCCCCTCTTTTGTTCTTTCTGGCGATTATTTTTCCATGCGTGTTTTCTTTCACATATGCATTCATTCATTTGTAGTCATGAAAGTACTGACAGGAAAAGAAGGACTCTTCTCAGTACCTTTCAAAAATTCTGAAATTTAGATTTGTGTTGCAACTGAAAACATCCAAACCGTTTCAGTAGTTTTGGCAAGACAAAATTATATCTCAATATTTTCATACTGATAAATGTGGTCAGCTTTTTACCCTTTTCTTCCTTGAATCAGCATCGTCACTGAGATAATCTATACAAATTTTCATCCAAATTAGTATACCTTAATGAACTGTGTGGGCATGCAGTTATTGGTACATCTGTAAAAGGCAGACCAGCTTGTGAACTCTGACTGGTGTACATGTGGGCTCTTGCACACACACAGATTTCTAGGCTTGGTTTAAGTTTAAGATTACAGCTCCTAAATGATCCTTCAGTGAATTGATAAGGTATCAGCTACTTTTACCAGTGTCAAAATACTTGGAACTAACATTTTATAATTTTTAAGCTTGGTTACCTCCGCTTTAACAAAAGGGGAAAGCCAGAAATCTCTCTAAAAGTGAACGGAGGTCCAAGTAACTACAGAAGTAAGTGCCTTCCAGGAGCAGGCGGCCCTGCATTATTCTGCAAGGATACCACACGATTAATGGTAGCCTGTAGCCTGTTTGGCATGAGAAATACATCTATTAGTTAAAGCCTCGTCCCAAACCGGAGAGAAACAGCCTAAAACTCAAAGGAGGGCAACCAGAGGAGGTGCATCAGAGGCGGTGGCCAGCCCTTTCCAGGTGGCCGGGGTGGGAGGAGAGGGAGGGCCGGGTCCCAGCTGCGCGGGGCCGCAGGAATTCGGGGTGAGGAGGTTAATGACTCGGCATCGCTGCCGACGCTCCTCCATTGTACCGTGCCTCTGCTGAACCCCAGATGGGGAGCGTCTTTCTTACAAACAGCTTCCCCCCCTCCTCTCCCAACCCAACCCCGGCCCAGCACCTTTTGTATGAAGTGAGCACTCTCCGTGCTTGTTAAGCCGTAGGGTTTCTGGTTCTAGCTGATGTTCATTCAAGAGGTTTGCTTTCTGTGGGAAGGAAAAAGAAAGAAAAAGTTGTGTTGACGTGACTATTAAGTGAAATGCGTTCTGTCTGTAATGTCCCCTGACACCCCAGTCATGATAAATTAGGCTTCTCGGCAGCGTGTTGTTAAAGTTCCACAAGATATTCTTTAAGCTGCTTATCAAGGGGACTTGCTTTCCTGAAGATTTTTAATCAAAACAATTTTCAGTGCCATCACAAATTTATCAGTTGATACAAAACTATGATACTTCAATGTTTTACATAAAGATGTGGTTTAAGAGGCTTCAGTATTGGACATGAAGTCTTATTTTTCATTTACTATTAGATTTTAGTAATGGCCACCTTTTATTTTTGACAGGATTACTTTACAGATGAAAACAGAGTACTTAAAAAGGACCCTCAACAGGATTACCATCTGGAGTATGCCATGGAAAACAGCACACATACGATACTGGCTTTTAGCAGAGAACTGCACACTTGTGATCCAAATGACAAAAGCATAACGGTAAGAGGCTCTGCCCGTATGTAGAGAGATGAAGGCGTTAATACAGGCCAGACATATATGTGGTTATGAAGCTGGCTATTAAAACCTCAACTTAGCGAAAGGATAGAATTAAAGAAATTAACTTTCCAAAACATCTTTTAAGTTTGGTCAACTTAAATTAACCCTGTAAAATACTTGTGCTAGTTTTGTATTTTAATTTCAGCTTTCTTTGTCCTTCTACTTTAATGCATTACATTCTCTAATTTCTAAGACGCCAGGTGAACACAGGAATGAAACAGGTACCTCTGGGCCACCAAGTCGCATATCCCACAGTTACAGTCATTCAAGAGATACCAGCTTGAGAAACACTTTTTAGGTCTTTCTTTAACTTGTAATTGATCTTAAAGGTAGACCTTTTAAAAGGTTTGGACCATATAGATTTATAGTATATTTTTGGTTTTATTTCTTTATTCAAAATTAAGAAGCTGAAGAGTTTTGTGATAAAACGCTCTCCATGGCAAAATGCTTTTCATGGTAAATTCTCCCGTTGCCCTAGGGACTGCTATGCCATTTCCTAAGCGTAATTTTAAATTATATGAAGTTGATGACTGTTGTATTGGAAATGACAGATAAGTTAGAGAGATTTGCAAGGCTTTCTATGCTCTGGCTTGTTTACTACTCATTTTGGAAGTATTGCTATACTATTTCAACACTATTTTCATTACCTGCGTTTTCACAATATACGCAATAATAACAACATGAGGAGCTGAAAGATGCAGGAAGCAAACCACAGCTGTATAAACCACCAGATTTCCAGGCAGTCAATGGATCTATGGTTTTCGCACCTGCTCCAAATTGTCTCAGTATAATTTAACATTCTGGGACACTTCAAGATTTATTATTTTATCTCAGGGGTGGTTACTGCAATCCGAGAATAGTTTACAGAGAATTTATCTGCTCTGTGGCTGTAGACTGATTTTTAAGATGCAAATCTGTTCTGTAACTGAATGTCTATCTTCTGTAGCATGTAACAACAACGGTTCACAGAAGGTATTCATATCTGTACGGAGTTGAGCCTGGGAACTGTTTTGGGAGGAAATCTGATTGTTGGCCAAATGAGTGGCAACTCTAGAAAAAAATTGTTTGATATGTTTAGTTGGTTACCTCTTTATGAGTCTGTTCTGCTATTTGCAGATATGATTTAAATTTGCGGCATTAATGAAGGAATCTATCAGAGAGGGATTAAACTTTCGCAGATACACGATGAACTCTGAGTCTAAAACATTAATTTTAAAGGCAAAATTGAGTCAGTAGATGACTGCTGCCCTGGTATACATTGTTGTTCAGATACAGCAACAACTACATCATACCTGTCTTAGGAATTACATGAACTGTGCGAGGAAGATCTTGTTCCTATTCCTTATAAGTTTTTTGGTTGTTCCCTTTATTTCAGGAGAGCACAGTGCGGGTAATATGGGCCTACCACCACAAAGACATGGGAGAAGCAGGTCAAAATTACCATGGATCTAATCGTGGTACAAAGAGTCTACGTTTACTGAATCCTGAGAAAGAAGAAGTCTTATCTGCCTCCTTGCCATACTTTGACTTGACAAACAAAGACGTAAGTTACATGGGTTTATGTGGAAATGGGTATAAGGTGGCAGCTAGAGCTTTTCGCTTACGCAACAGTGTAATGTGACTTTTGTAATATAATATAATTATAATATTATAATATATAATATATTATAATATAATTATAATATTGTGTTCTTGCCCTTTTCGTTAAGACAGGTGGCTGTACCAGACAAGGATACAACATATTGGTGCCAAATGTTTAAGATTCCCATACAACATGAAAAGCATCACGTGACAAAGGTGAGTGATTCTGACTGAGAAGATTTCAAGGAGCTTGGATAATGGTTACTCTTCAAATCAGTTGTTGCACTGTCAAAATTTATTTCACTACTTACTGGAGTGAAAACAAGACCTCTGTCTTCGCAAACCTCGGCCAAGTGTACGTGTATGTGTGTGCAGGACCTGATTCTGGTGTGCCCTGGCAACCGCCATGCGCAGTGACAGAGCCCCTTTCTTTCTCTCCTCCTACATCCTTTCTCTCTCTCTCTTAAGAAAATGAGGTTGAAAATTATTTCTGTCCATAAACATTTTTGGCAAAGACTAAGTAAAATTGTCTAAAAGCGTGTTCCATCAAGTTTCTACTTTTATCTAAGAATGTCAGAAATTTCTTCTAATAGAGAGTAATTTTTGATTAAAAAATAATTAAACAGTGGAGCTTATTAAAATAAAGGGCCAGGTTCTTAGTTCATTCTAATCAGCTCTCTTGCAATGACCACAGTGGAGTTATGCATGTTACAATCATGCAAGCACAGGGTCTGTTATCTTCAGCTGTGTAAAAGCCAAATATTATGAAAAAAGAGATGAATGTTGCAATTTAAAATTAATGAAAATGTGTAAATATCTACACAAGGTTCTGCAGGATGGAAGGTGATTTCAAAACCCACATAAATATACATGTTTTTCTACAGTACGTTTTCGAACTTTCTTTCAGTTTGGAACTGAAAGCTTAAGAGTGCTGGGAGAAAGATGATTCTCACATTCCTTCCCAGAAGCAATATGCTGAAGACCTCCTAAAAGAACAACTTATAATTATTGTTTTAGACTGCTTAAGATAGTACCATGAGATAGCTCTGGCCTGCATTTTTATCTTTCTTTGAAACCATTAATGCTTTTAAGTATACAGTTCTATTCCATTTTTTGGATTATTGTCAGTCATATTTCTCCACTTCAGTAAGATTGAAATTTTAAACTAACTCAGAGAACTTAAGTTCTCTGTGAGAGATCTCCAGCCTATCTCTGAGTAATACAGATAGTTATTATGAAATATTGTGCATTTCCTCACTTTATCGGAATGAGTCAATACAAAGCCCATATTTCTGCCTTCAGGTTGATCTTGATCTTTAGTAACGTTTGAAATTAGCGACAGCTGCTTTCACAGATCTGTATGAAAAGCAGAATTTGCTTGTAATACAGTGTATATGTCAGGATTCCTAGTGTTCTGCTTTCAAGTGAGAGAGCTTCAAAATGGTAGTATCAGCATCATACTTCCCGTGGTAAGTTTGGATACATGCTGTTCTGCTAAAAGTTCTCTGGAGCTATTTGTATTTTCTCAATTTATTTTTAAATGTTTTGCCTGACTGCACATACGGTTAGTCATTTGAAAAAAAAAGTGTTTGGTTGAAGCTAAAACTGACTCGTTTTTTCAGAATAGTTTTTTATTCTTTATTTGTAGAAATCACATTTTGAAATCAGCAATTTATTTATTTTTTCATCAAGTTTAAAACTAGAATAGAATCCTCAGCAATTTTCCACCTTCAGAAAAGCAAATTTCATCTTGCTTCTTAAAAATGTTTAGAGAGAGAAAAATGATTACAGAAACAGAAGAATTATGTAGGAACACTTTTTTAGCATTTATTTTCAGGGGCATATCCTGGTATCCTGGGGTGCATCAAGCACAGCATTGCCAGCAGGTCTAGGGAGGTGACTGTCCCACTCCACATTGCGGTGGTGCGGCCTCATCTCGAGTACTGTGTGCAGTTTTGGGCACCACAGTACAGGACAGACATAAAGCTATTGGAGAGTGTCCAAAGGAGGGCAGCTAAGATGACGAAGGGTCTAGAGGGGAAGACGTGTGAGGAGAGGGTGAAGTCCCTTGGTTTGTTCAGTCTAGAGAAGAGAAGGCTGAGGGGTGACCTCATCGCAACCTATGGCATCCTCGCAACGGGGACCAAAGGGGCAGGCACTGATCTCCTCTCTCTGGTGACCAGCAACGGAACCCGATGGAATGGCATGAAGCTGCGTCAGGGGAGGTTTAGGCTGGATATCTGGAAAAGGTTCTTCACTGAGAGGGTGGTGGGGCACTGGAACAGACTCCCCAGGGAGCTTGGGACAGCGCTGTCAGTCATCTGCTCTGCTTGGGCTGGTCCTGTGTGGAGCCAGGAGTTGGACTCGATGATCCTTATGGGTCCCTTCCAACTCAGGATATTCTATGACAATAATATAATTTTAAAAATAACAGTTTAATCAAGAAAACACAATATTTTAAAGAAGTAAACTGAGAAAAAAAGTTAGACCTAACATTAAATTTATAAGCCAAGACATTTAATCATCTCTGGTTAATGAATGCCAGATTCTGAATCCATATTCCAAATTAAAAAGGAACTTTTGACCATGTGTTATTTTAAAAAAGAGTACCTATATGCTGCCAGGTAGAACACATTCAAAACATTTACAAATACATTTCGTAAGTAGAATCTAGTGGTGCAACATCTGGCTAAGTGATAACACTTAGAGTCAGGGTGCGCTGAGTAAGTGATAACACTTAGGATGCATCTACCCTAGTGGTTTAGTTTAGATGAGAAGCCCGCTTTTGAAGCGAATCTTCAAGTTGTTCTTGCTTACTTCAGTGTAGTCACTGCCATGTAGCAGTCATGAAGCTTGTGAACTGAATCACTTCGGGTGAAACTCAACAGGAGGGCATGCGCAAGGACCACAACAGAAGTCCCCCACATGGAAATGGGAGTCCAAGGGACCAGACCAGTGCTTGTACAAATAGAATGTTTCTGATGCTGGATAGCATAGCTGCCAGGACTACATCCTTTTCCTCTTGTGTGCTTTTTTTTCCTCTCTCATGGGAAAAAATAATGTCTCCCAAACTGAATGACTCTCTGGACAAGGAGAAGCTATTTTGCAGATGCCTTTCCTTTCCAGGTACCTCAGGCATGGTCCTCCACCTGATTGCTCACATCAGCAAGCTGTTGATTTGAAGTGAATCAAAGGGCTTGTTTGGGTAATGAATGGAAAGTCTGGGTTTTTCTGTTAGCACAAGGTAAAGAAATAGCTAGCATAAGAGATCTGGAAATCAGTCGAAGGTAAATTATGTAAGATCTTATGTCTTTTCTTTCTGTTTACATAACATTCATGCTACTTTCCAAGAACCTCAGGTAATGAGAAACAGCATATTTTTATGGACTGTTCTTGATCAAGCTGCACCACATGACATGTAAATTGTGCAAGAGAAGATTGTAATCTTGCGTTCATCTCATAGGTAGAATAAGGACATAGATAAGTAATTTCTCCTTATGCTGCACTTACCAATGGAGAACAGAGCTTCGTTCCAATAATGAGGCACTCAGCCAGGGTTAGGACTTCTCTGTTTAATCTTCCTTTCTTTCATATCTCTTGCAGCTTCTTCCCTCGGGAAGAGATTGTTTCTTCCTACATGTCTCTACAATACCTTCTGTTACAAGATTTTCTCTGATGCCTCCGGGAACTCCTGGAGAAATAACTCATGATAAAATTATCTCTACTAAGAAATAAAACAAAATAAGATGGTTTCTCAATAGCTGGGCATAATAGTGATAAGTTATGCAGATTACAACCAGTACTAGGCACTGAGCTGATTCTGTGAGTCTGATGGAGTACATTAATCCTCAGCTTCAAGCTGCCTACCTGGCTGAACACTGGCTGCTCAAAAATTTGTTACACTTCTACAGGTTTACCCTCCCATGCATTTTTTGTTAGCAGAACCAATTACCAGGTTAACAGATCAATTTTGAAAAATAACATCAGGCAGAACAGATGAAAGGGATTGCTTGGAGGTAATAGCAAAACCCATCTTTCTTCAAGTCAGCTGTTTGCAGGATGGCTCCACAGTGGTCCTGGAGCGGTGGACCCTGGGTGCTCTTCATGTGGTAGAGCGCACATTGCAGCCTGTCTGCAAACTCCTCCTGCAGCTCCGTGTGCATTGGCCTGTTTTGCTGCTTTGAGCTTCAGGCTGTGGTCCGTGCCTCAGGCTTACTACCCTACAGGGATTTTTTACTTTTCTCGCATACGGAAGCTAGCCAGGCGCTTTCTCAGAAGCAGCTTTCTTAGAAAAAAAGCATTCCACTTATTAGCCCAGATTTTCCAGAGTTGAGTTTAAAGTTATTTCTTGCTAGGATTTTCGTAGTTCTCTGTAAATATCATTATTCTGACTTATCCTGAATGTACCTCTTAATCGCATCCCTAAAGAAAGTTCTCTAGTTTCACCTGGGGTAGGACCTCTCAGAGGGAGGGACCCGCTGATAGAGCAGACACCCAGGCACGTCCACGCACCGACCCTGCACGGAAAGGTTTCTGTCTCCCTGCCGGAGCCAGGCTGAGGGCAGCTCCCTGGGTGAGCAGGGAGGCAGAGTCAGGGCTGGGAGCAGCGGCTTGCAGGGCGAGGGGTGCTTACTGAGGGGAGCACACACTGGAAAGGGGAGTCCCTGCGGCACCCTCCCTCTTGTAAATCACCTGTTTCAAAAGCTTGTTTCTTACTGTTCTTTCAGTTTAAAAGAGATATATCCAACGGTACGACACCGGAACTTCTGAGATCCTTTAATTCTTGTTCCGCTGAGATGTTGATTTTCAATGTGCATGGATGTGTGTGCACTGACATGTGTCTCTCTACTTTGACAGTTTGTAAGACTATATTTTTTGTGATTGTTTGGGTTTTTCCCCTGCCTATTTGCTGGATTTATTTTTTGCTTACCATGAGCTGGCTTCATGCAGATGTTTACTAACGCCATGAAAGTGAAAATTTACACATTCATGAGAAATACTTCCATCTATTTTGGTACATACAGCTTTTGCTGTATTTTCAAAGCTTGTTTTTAGTGCTCTTTCTACTTTTGGTTCTACAAATACCCCATTTTCATTATGGTCTTTAACCTAGCCTTCAATACTCCATGACTTCTGTTTGTTTAATTTCATTATATTGCTTATTAATATAACTGCATCTGGCAGAGATTCATTACTTTGGCTTTCCATTAACCGCAGGTCTCCCATGTGCTCCACTGGTTTTTTTCACCTCAATTAGAAAACCTTAAAATACAGTATTTTCTCTACTGTCTCTAGCATTTCTGTGAATTCTTTGTATCTGTGGTCTCCAGCTACTCCTGAAAATTAGTTTAATGCCGTGTGTAACCTTCTGAAAATTTACAGTATTTACTGGTGAAGGAATGGTATGTATATTTTACATGCCAGATGTGCCATAATCAATTCGTGTGAAGCTTTTCAGCTTCAGTGTATAACATGTCCGTGCTAGTTTCAACACTCTGTAAATTTTCCGTCTTTATTTTCTTAATTTCTTTGAAATATACTGTGTTTTCCTCAGGGAAAGTAGTTCCCGGGGGGTACAGTAGTAATAAACCCATAAACAAAAACATGTCAGACTTGGAATTTGGTTATCAAGAGTAGGAAAATCAGTTTAGGTAAAGTAACAAATACAATTGTGTAGTAGGCTCATTTAGCTGTATATACATGTCTGTTCTCTAAGAATTTCTCATTTTCCTATAGTTCCAAACTGTTTGGGTGTTTTTGAAACTAGTACAGTCAAAGAAATACTGGCAGAAAGGCTGCAATGTGCCTGTGCTCAAGAGCACAAAATACTTCAGATTCTGTAACAGAACTCTGTTAATGGGATGACCAGTTTTAGAGGGCATTTGGTGCTGGAAAGGAGGATAGTGGGTTGCATTTTGTAAGCTCTTAAACATTTGGATGCCTGTATAAAACACTCCTTTCGTCTGCATTATTTAAGCCTGGTTATGAGAATGGAGTGAGCAGGTTTAGCACTGCTGAAATGGGGAAGAAGCCCCATGCTGGGGATAAACGTAGTCAGCATCAGCATCTCTTAGGCACACCTCATGCATACTAGATTAAACTCAGGCAACATATTTAAGACAGTAAATTTCCAACCATGACGATGGGCTTCCTGTCATCTAACTTGACTTATCTACAGGTCCGAGCCAGTGGCAAAATTAACCATTTGTATCATCCTAGAGGAGGTGTCTGAAACCTGTGAGCTCAAGCATCCCCTGTATGCTTCAGTCTCTTTCTATTGATTGAAGAAAGAACCTGGATAACCAGCCTGTATTAGATATGTAGCTCTCAGATAGATGAATCTGGGCACACGTGTCCCACCAGAATGATCAAGGGACAGAAGAGATTGTGATAGGAGCAAAAATTGCAAAAGAAAACTTTTAATTTTACATTTGCCTTTAGGAAAAATGGATTTTTCTCAACCTTAATTCTGGGTAATTTTTTTGGTGCTGAACTTTGGATGTGACTAACAAAAACAGGCCAAGCATATCACCAGAAAAAAAACCTTAATTATTTAGCATTTATTGAGAAGAGATACCTTGGGCATATTTTTATATAAGCACCAAAGTTTTCCCTTGTTGATCTCCTTAGAAAAGGGAGCCTCTTTTCAATTCAAGAAAGGCCTGTATTAGAGCACACCAGCAGCTGCTAGTTAATCTTCATGTTCAGTTTCAGAGCAATCTCTGATAAGGAAGTAAAAACTCTAAAAAACCCCTTGTTGCCAAGGGTAACTCTGCTTTTTGACAGTGGAATGCTTTAGTGATACCAAAGACCCCAGTGTGAAAACACAAAGGGACTCCAGTTTAAGAGACTGATTGATAGGAAGCCAGAAGGGCAGCCTGCAGCCTTCAGTACCTAAATGAGGGCACTGATTTTTAACTTGAGTGATACCAGACAGTAACTGCTTGTTGTTCTCTGGCTTGAACTTTTACGTTTTGCTAAATGTGATAACTCTAGCAAATTGCATCATGCAGCCTGACACAAACAAATGTTCTGTATTTTCCTGTATGTTCCCCGACAAAGCAATTTGAGCCTCGGTAAATTAGGCTGGCAACCAAACGAACGCTGCAGAGCTTGCAAGATATCTGCCCTTTGATCTGGAGGACTGTCTCTTCAGTGCAAGCCTGAATTGGCCCATTAGGCTTTGCAGTGTTAAAGAATCGTATAAGTAAACTGGGTGGAAATTAAAAGTTTCCCAAGCAACTCTTTTGGGAAACAGCAGAAATACTGCCTTCTCTCACATTCTGCTAAATTATTTCATGTGTAACATTATTTTCGTATATAATTCCATTCTGTGATCAAAGATTAAACTACATGTGACCGTAGATTTTACTGTCACACCAAACTTTATGTTTCTTATGGAGCGTATTCTTGTTCTGCGGTAGTCGTCTTTCGTTTTTCCCTGGTATATCTTTACAATAAGAATACTTACACTGTGAAGCTGTTGCTGCATTATTTTTGCATGCCAAATATGAAATAACTAATCTACTTCATTTCTTTCTCATCCTTAGCTTTGGATATGCTTTTAGAGTAATCCTGTGATTAGGTAGTGCCCTGAAAAAATAAGAAAATCTTATGTAGGAGTTGTCTGCAGTTAACTGATCCACACTCCTTACCATAACAAGCAATAAAATGTTTCAGAGTAGAAATGGGCCTTAAATGAGCACTTATAATCTTTTGTGCAAATATCTGAACTGCAGGTTCATAGGTAGTAACATCTGGCTTGATGGGACTTGCACAGTGTGAGGTGAGCGTCTGGATGGATCACAGAGCAGATCTACCTCTGTCCTATTGACTTCTTGGCATTGCTTCTTAAGATGAACTTTCTCATTCAGACAAGTTAGTATCATCATAAGGAAATTTTCTGTAAGGCCACATTTAATTGCTCCAGTGTAACTTATATGGAGAAGAAATCTCACCATAATGCAACCCCAGCATTAGCTACTGGGGTTAGTTTTCAGACAACAATGTTTTGATACCCTTTCCATCTCACAGATCACAGAATCACAGAGTTTGGAAGGGACCTTGAAAGATCATCTAGTCCAACCCCCCCTGCCAAGGCAGGGCCACCTAGAGCACATCACTCAGGAACGTGTCCAGTCGAGTTTTGAATGTCTCCAGAGAAGGAGACTCCACAACCTCTCTGGGCAGAGAGGTTGTGGAGTCTCCTTCCACTTGCAATGCACAGTAGTCACATCTATGTCCAGAGCATAAATTCCTTGACTCTCAGGGGTAAAACAGAAAGAACATTAATAGCAGTGGAAAAATAGATGGACACTAGTTGGACAATACCACTCCATCAAGTCTACACATAATATACATGACATCAAAATCCACATAGATAATAACAGAACCACATGTAGATGGTGAATAGCTTCTCTTCGTACCAAGACTGAAGTGAAGTTTTACCTTGTATGAAATTAATTTGCATCTTGGATCTAACTAAAATACAGAAAAACCCCACCCAAACAAAGAAAAAAAGAAAACAACACAAAAAAAACCCCAAAACCAAATTAAAAACTCCTACCAAATCCCAAATACCCCAATCTGAGAAAACATAAGTACCTAAGAAAATCATTATAAACTGCAAACTTCAGTTTCCTTTCTCCATCCTCTAATTTCAGTGACCTTTCCATTACTGCCTCTTAAGTCTCTTGAACTGGAACTGTGTCTTTCTCTTTTATGAGGTGCCAGTTACAGTTTTGGTTTCTAGAGAATTAATATAGTATAAATTTAATACAGTGTTCTCAAGTGATTTCAAAAGAATAATAGCATCTGAAAATGGCCCTTGTCCTGTGACTACACAGGTGCCATTGAGGGGTGTTGGAGTCCTACACAAGGGTACCAGGATCTGGCTCAGGGTGAGAAAATGTGGAAATCGTAGTATTAATGTAGGCATTACTTAACCACATGTATTTTGTGAGCCATCTCATGTTTGTATGTTAACCCTGTAAATATAAACTTTTAGAGGGTTATGAGCAATAGTTTCCAAGATTTGTTCTGCTGACACAGGGGGCTGTGTCATGTCAGAGTCATGACCCTTGTGCTAATTTTATCCCATGCTTTCCCCTCAGCAAACTTTAGTTGCCAGAGCATCCAGGTTGGTGACTCCTGTATCACAGAATCACAGAATGTTAGAGGTTGGAAGGGACCTCGAAAGATCATCCAGTCCAACCCCCTCTGCCAAGACAGGACCACCTAGAGCACATCCCTCAGGACCGTATCCAGTCGGGTTTTGAATGTCTCCAGAGAAGGAGACTCCACAACCTCTCTGGGCAGCCTGTTCCAGTGCTCTGTCACTCGAAGTATTCCTGTCTCTGAATGCCTAAGGTCTTCCTCGTGTGTGTTCTTTTTCATAGTCCTTCACAGAAGTCAGCATTTCCTTGTCAGAAAACACATTTCCTAACGGCATGCCCTGGTATGTGTAAAACAAGAAATGGACACACTGTAAATTCTCACGCGGTCTGTCTTCAGGCAAAGCTGCTCATTCACTCCCAAGCAGGAGGAGAAAAAGTATAATGTTATTAAGCTACATGAACAAAGGGAACCTTTTGCAGTTCTACAATAGAATTAAAACCTCTTCTGTTGCCATCTCAAAGAAACAGATAGACATCACTGTGCATGAATGGTGATTTCATTACTTTATTATTTATACTATTTGAATGATATGTTCTTGTTGAGTATATATAGGCTACCTATTTTGGCTTTAGATCTGAAACTTATTTGGTTACATATTACTTTATTATTACGTTGCTTTCGCAAGGAAGTAATGATGTTGCTGATTAATTGCTGATTAATTCTGCTCAACTGTGTCTCAGCTATGCTGGGAGTCTATGGCCGCAACCACCCTGCCGGTGCGTTTGCTGCTTAGCAGTGCAATGAGTGTATTGCCAGGAAGCGTCACAGAATGAAAACAAGTTTTTTCTTGACTTGAGCTCTTTAGCAGATTGCTCCTCAGGGTTATGCTTTTTAACTGTTACTAAATGCCTTATCTCAAATCTTCAGACATACCTCAGGCAGAAACAATGTTTTATGAATAGTTCTTTGAGGTATACTTCTTCTGGATTTAGTTTAAATTACTGCATGCCTTTAAAGTCTGAAACTCTTTATGAGTGGCAGAGTTCCAGGTGATTAATTAGGAATAAGAAATTAGAAATGGACTTGATGCCAGAGAGAACAAGGAGCCCTAAACCCATCTCCAGTTCTCATTCTCAAATGCTTGGGTTTATTGGTTATTATGTTGTTTGATTCCTATTTCCTAATTAAAATATTGAAGTTGTTCTGCATACTGACCTATAGAAATTCTGGACATACAGTGTAATCATTAGCAGTAGTATGTGGGGATGGAAGGATTTGTGTGAATTTAGAGCTAACAGCACAGCAACAGTAATTTTTACCTGAAAGTAGGTATTCTTTTCCAATAAAAATTCTGCAGCTTAAAACAGAGGGGTGTCAATTACTTCTTAATTTTGTATACTAATAAAACTTTAATAAGAGCCTTCAACAATGCAGTCACTGAGTAAACAAATCCTTTTTCCCTTGCACCAAGAACAGGAAATATCTGTACTTCGAGTAAGGTTTTCTATTGATGTGGTAAGGACATTTTCTCCACGGTGATGGTAGAATTTTCGTTCTGCATTTTAAAGTATACAAGTTAAGCTATATTGTTGGCATGTGAGTTTAAATAAATAAACATGTCAGTGATGTTATTTCAACTTGGTATTATGTCCTGTATTTGAATCTCATTTTGGGAAAAAAACAAAACAAACCTCTGCACATATTAAGGATGAAGCATGCAAATTTAAATGCTTTAAGTTGTATGGAACCTCTATTTTTGGTCTGGAAAATTTCCATCCTCCAAGGAAACCTTACTTAATCACATTATGAGGTTGGGGGTGGGGATGGTTACTGTTGCCTGGACCTTTTTCTCATCTCCTTCTCCTTTGTATTAAAATGTGAGAAGCAAGATGTGTCACTAACCACACAGGTTATACTTTTGTCCAACTGAAAGATGTGAAAAATACATATGAAAGTAGTTTGGATGAACATTTTTGTGTTTGAAGGACAATTCAAGTTCAGCAGCAATGCTCCCTGTTGTACACAGACGACTATCAGTGAACCAGAGACACTGGCTTTGCTCAGCCTCCTGCAGTTTAGTCACCAAAACATACACCTTTCTAAGTAACCGGCACAGTATAAAATCAGAAGCACTTGGGACAGAGAGCGATTTAAAGGGCTTTGTTAGTAATGAAGACAGAATTTAGGATCTGTATTTTACAGTGAGAAAACCAGGAATGGGCACTTAGCTGTGTACGTGCGACTGATACGGCTGATCTCGGGAAAGGTTATGGCAACTAGTCCATGCTAGACTGCAGCCAGCTGAGCGTTGGAGGTGTCTCTTTCAGCCCAACTATTCCATGGCATTAATTTAATGCTTTCTGACAGGCGGGGTGGGGTGGGGGCACTGGGAGGGTGGTCCCTGCCTGACCCCAGGATGCCTGAACTCCCGGCTGAAAGTCTGCAGCAGATTAGTGTCCCAGACGTGACTCTGGCCTAGGCAGGCTTTTCTTCTGACAGGAGATAGCTGTTGGGTTGTTAGGGTTAAAATCCTGGTCTGCCCTGGAGTCACGGACTTAAACATCTACCCCAGCTCAGAGGTATATTTTCAGCTCTTGGGTTTTTGCTCAGCACACCTCTGGGTTGTGTGCAAGAAGAAATGATAGTCAGAAAGCTACTAGCATTTTTCTTTCAAAATGTTTATGTGAAAATAAAACCTTTTTTTTTTTTTTTTGGTTTGGGTTTTCTTTCCTCTGGAATACATGGAGTTTTTTGCTGAGAAAGACCCAACTTTATTAAGCCAAGTATTCTAAGTATTTGCTTTTCTGAAGAAAAATCTAAAGCCTTGAAAGAGATGTTTTAGATAAATATTTGTTCATTCCACAACTATACCTGAAAAGCAAAAGAAAAATCAGAAAAAAATCTTGATGATTCCTAATAAGAAGACATCATATCTATCCCTGAAGAACTTTAAGTTAGACAAATATTTCAATATAGGTACATGGTACACATTTATGAAAGAGGTACAAAGACCAGAGTAATCAGTAAGAAGGTAATAATTCTCATCCCCAGAAAACAGAGACCCTATAACTTGGTCTTCTGCTACAAAAATTCTCTTGAGTAAACTCAGACAGTTTTACAACCATCACTTTTTAGTCTGAGTTAATCAGGGACATGGCAAACTTATGTAAATAAAACACCCAAACATAGGCTAGAAATTCTTCTAGATGCAGCAGTGCCAGGACAAAATCTTGTGTATAATTTTTTAATTTTTGAGATTATAGACTAATGTTTTTTCCATGTGTCACCACTGGCTACATATACAAGGTGTTGTGTAAGGCTGTGGCCTTATTCAGAGTCATTTATATGGTAATATACCATCCCATAGCATCTTTAAAACGTAAGATTAAGTTGAAGTTACATTTCGAGCTGAAAAACATAAAATCATATTTTTTACTGAAATTTCAGTGTAGAAGATAAAAAACCTGTTGCCACTTGTGTATATAAAAATAAATTTGGCATGCTGTTTTCTGAAGTTCAGTGAGCTATATTTTCTAACAGGAACACTATGGGGAGACTGTAGATGTAGTTTACTAACTTTCATCATTCACACAAGCAAGCATGAAGAGCAAACCACAGCTGTTAACATCAAAGAAAGCAAAACAAATAAAAAGGGAGAAAAACAGGAATAAGCAAGAAAGACTTCCAGGTTTCTGGAGATATTTCTCTCTTGTGGGGAATCTAACTTCTTGGACCATTTGAACTGTTTGCATTTTCATCCTGTTTAATACACGGTACATTAGTATCTTGACCCTGCTTATCAGCAGCTTGAGATGCAAGGCTCTATTATGCTAAAATTTTGGCTTGTTTTTTTAAGAAACAAAGACATGTGGTGCGTTCAGCTTGTGCAGTGGGCAAAGGAGTAATAGGAAACACAGAAGAGGGGAAGAAAAATTGAAGCTGAGTAACCCGCACTGGCAGATAAAAGCATTTTCTTTGTTCATGTGATGTCAGCCTGTTGACTAGAATAGGGCTTCTGTTAAATTAACAAATGGAAAGCACAGGTCTTATCTGTATTAACTGACTCGATAAAAAAATTTAACATTTGGTTGTTATATTCTTGGAAAGTCAGTATTTTGAGAAGTGCCAAGAGATACAGTATGATGAAAGGAGCTCTGTTAAACCTCTCAATCTACCTGATGAGTACAGGTCATGCTAATCCAACACCATAACCATAACCCATACTTCGGTTGCAGAAGGCTGTGTCTTCACTTTGTACTTGAATGTGGTGTATTCTAAATACCTCCAGCTTTGGAAAGCCTGATTTGATGTGGTGGTGGTGGATTATAGTACGTCTATTATTTTTTTTATCTCTGCTAGTGGGATTCCAATAGGTTCATATATGTCAGTGTGCTCAGTTAGAAAGATCTTTCACCCAAGCTTTTAAGAAAAGTGGAGAGGATGCAAGAAGTAAGTCATCATGAATAATAAACCAGCAGCTTCTTTCTGTGGGTTTCATGAAAAGCAGGGGAGATGGTATCTTGTTGAACACACTTATTTTTTGCCATCTGAAATGCTTTCGGCATTTTGATGTAGGGTAGATATAGAGCTTTTGTTATCTCAGCCTCTGGCAGTTAGGAAATGTCAAGCAGAAAATGCACTTTGCCTGCAGGGGAAGAAGTCACCAAGGTGCCCTGGTGGTGCCGTATCTCTGCAGGCTTATTCATGACACGGCAAAGAGATGAACCCTGACAAGCTGAGTCCTCCTTGCATGTCAGGAACAGTGAAAGCACCACAGATGCATTTTACCTCAAAGAATGAGGTAAAATGGGGAAAACAGGGAGTTATATGCATACTCCCTTTCAGTCTCTTTTCAGCCTGTTTCTTGACTCCCTTGGCTAACAAGAGGTGCGTAGGAATTAGCAAGAAAAGAGGAAGGAACCACATTTCAAAGTTGCAGGTTTGCTCATAGTTATTGAAAGTGAAAGGTGATTTTCCAGTTTCACTGCAACTCATCTATTACTCATCTATTACACAAGTTATCAGTGGCTGAAAGTGTCATTTGAGAGTCCCCTTACACTATGAGAACAGAGTAAACAAGGCAATGTATAAATAAGAATCCAAATAAAAATGAATTTTTCACTTAAATCTTCAGAGTTTATTGACTGTTATGGACTGTGCCTGCTTTTATCACGATTTCTGTATTTCACTCCTTTGTCCTAATTTACCACTGTAAATTATTATCTTTTCATCAGTATTCTAAAAGTTGCATTATTTCCCAAGACAAATTACCAAGACAGTCATGGTGACTTTTCAGGGTTGGTCCACTATTACTGTGACTAGAGACCTTAGCTTAGCTTTCAGTAGTGTGATTTGGGGATAAAAGACTGTCAAAGAATCAAAATTGTTATGCTTAAAAAAATTGCATAACTGGAAATGTTGCATTAAACAGCCCATGTTTTAAAACTGCCTGCCCATAGTTAGGGATCAAGGCTGATAAAGGGCTGTTAAAGTAGGAATAACCTTGTAGGAGATGAGCCCTTTCAAACTGTGTTACCATTCATTGGGGCTGCAAGTACTCTGGAAACCGGGCCACCCTGATCTAGATATTTAGTTGTAGATACCTGCCCTAGCAACTAATTTTACACCTGGGACTACTTATGTGCACATTTAAATGTATTAATGATTTGTTGAATTTGGCTCAATATTTGAAGAACTCAATCATTGTTCATCACTGTTTGTAAGACTGGCCAGAAAACAAGAATTTTGTTTATTTGGAAAAAAAATGAGGTTTTGGAATTTCTGTTCAGCTTGGAGCAAACTGAACTGTACAGAAGCTCTTTGTGGAAAGTGAGGGAGGAAGAGGGAGGGAGCCGAAACAACTTACTCTGTTGTAAAATAGCAATTGATGAAGTAACTAGGACAGCACTCACCTGGGATGTAGAATAGCATCTTTAATTCCCTGCTCCAGTTAATCACTACTATAGAGAATCAAATCGTATTTCTTAATTCTCTTTTCTGATGAAGTTATTGTAGTAAGTAAATATAGTTGCTATTCATTGGATCAGAGAAGGAGAACCCAACAAGTGTAGGGGGTCTGCTCCTCTCCCTTCTCTCGTTTCAGTCGGAAATGACGTTGTGATCCTTAGGGAGCTGGTCATTAAAATATTTCCACACATTTCTGGGAAATGAATAATTTGTAGTTCATGAGATTTTCCTAAGAAAAAGGTGGCACCTCATTAACTAAACTGTAATAAAAACGTATAAAAAGTGTAACTGCACTGCTGCTTTCCATTATTTATTTGTGCATCTGAAGAGTATAAATTCTCCTATAAGATGCATCGGAAAGATGCTTAAGGGTTGGTTTGAGGATTTTTTCCTTTCCTTCAGTAAAGAAAGCTGAACAAACCTACCTTTTGAAGTCCTGTTATTGTTTAGGTAACCGACACTAAGAAAGCGATGACAGGATGTGAGTTTCTAATTTTGGAGATGTCCCATTGTTTTGAGGGGAAGTTGGTTTTGAAGTAGTGATTGTAAGCACAGCAGGTGCTGGGGTCTTGTAGCAGCAGGCAGAACTATCACACGTTGGAACAAAAATATTCTTTTTTTTTCTTGGTAGATACAGGCATAATATTCCCATAACCATTTCCCTAAATAACCTATACATTATGTGGAGCTTCTGAATTCTTGAGATATATACTGCTATTTAATGTATAAGGTGCCAAGATATGAGTGTGTTTTTCAGTGAGTATTTCAGTCTTGCCATCAGAACAAAACTTTATTGCATCCGTGCAAATTGGCATCCTTCAATTGACTTCTAGGTGCAGTGAAGGGGCTGGTTTTGGGTTGTGCACTTCTTGGACAGACATGCAGGTATTCAGCAGCAGCTGGACTTGCCAAGAGCCCAACTTCAACGTCTGTGTTTTGCAGATTCATATCAATGAGGGTGGTCTTGATACGCACAGGCTCTGGTTGCTTCTTCCTGCCCTTCCTCTTTTGTGATTGGTTTAGTGGTTTGAAGAAAGTGCAGTGAGATACCTTTCTGGTAACAACATTGCGCTGACAGTATTTTAATTGTATAATAAACTGTTCTTACATGGTTCTGCTCCTCTGGTAGCTGGGCTTCATGTGCCTACAAAAGAAATGGATGCAAAGTTAGGATGTATATACATTTTTCGCCTGTTTAAAATACCTTCTCTTTCCTAATATTAAAGGACAATACCACATGGCACCCTACATCTTAAGAATTGAATTGCCACAACTACTTTTCTTATGAAAACATTAATGTTTGTCTTCTTCAGCTTGAAGGTAAATATTATAGAACGGGATGCAAAAGGATGTTTGAAAGCAAAAACAAGGGAAAAACTCCTTTCATTTTAATACTGTTTTCTGTATGCTGATATTTTGTGGAATATTATCTTTCTGAAAAGCAAAATAATTTTTTTCAGAAGTATTCATGCTAGCCCCAGGGATGTCATCTCTGACAGAGATGATTTAACATCATCCATCCAAACAGAGAGTGAACACTGTTATATGGGAATGAAATCATTTCAGCCTACCCTGCAGTTTGGTGGTCAAATTATACTGGGGGCACCCGGGCACTCCTGAAAGCCCTCCAGCTTATCACTGCCATAAACAGGCTGGAGCACCCATCCTTTCAGGAATTACTTCATGTTAATATAATCTTTACAACTGAGCAGATTGTAAAATAATTCTAATTCCTTGTAGATGTCAAAAAAATGTGAAAGTCTATCTTGAGCTGCTGAGGAATGTGTGGTATGCCTCTAGGCTCACCCTAGATGTACAGAATCTATGGGCATCTCTAGTTTGAAATAGTATAAAAGAGGCAGAAACAGGGATGAAAAGTTCTGAGTAGTTCAGATAGCAAGCTGGTTTTAGCTGGTTTATATCCCCTTCATGCTGGACTGTAGCTAAACAAGATTGGGCAGGGAGAAAGACAAGTGAACAGTGCAAAACTGGAGTGGGAGAAAGGAGAACAAGACGGATGGCAACAGAGGTTTCATCAAGCCAGAATTTTCTTCCTGTCTCCCACTGATGCACTTGGGCAATGACGTTTTTAATGCAAGGGGTTGCAGAGTGCTGAAGTAACATCTCAACCTAACTATAGTCTAATGTCAAGTCTCCTCTTTTGAAATAAATGCACCATATAATCTTTAGTTCAGTCTGCATACCTGAATTGAAATAGTCACATTTGAGATGTGTTTTCGTTGTTTTCCTTTCACATTTTAACACTGGCAGGTTGAGCCATTGATCCAGAAAGGCCACGAGAACTTGGTGCATCATATCCTGCTCTACCAGTGCAGCAGCAATTTGAATGACAGCGTACTTGACTACGGGCATGAGTGCTACCACCCCAACATGCCGGACTCTTTTCTTACATGTGAGACGGTCATTTTTGCTTGGGCCATTGGAGGAGAGGTAGGATGAATGTCTGTCTAGCACGGTTCATCAATGTGACTTTAAGAGGGTGTGTTACCATAATGAAGTTTCTTCCTAGTATATTAGTGATTACTTAATATGTCTCTTTTTAAAGGTACACAATCACAGTCCCTAAATGCCTCACCAGGAAGTTCTCAACAACTTCTTGGCCTCTTAAGTATGAAGTGGAATGAAATTAATATCCTGAGTGAAAAGCTGAAAGTAATTAAAATAGTACAGAGAGACTTGATGCCTTAGGGGAAGAAAGATGACTTGGGAGCATGGAAGTCTTTACCCGTATCAGCTTGGCCCATCTGATATGGAAATACACTGCCTCCAGCCATGACCAATATCTATTACCTGTGGAGAATGGCAGAAAGAAAAGCAAGTCTCTGTAGGTGACTGCATAAAAGACACAGAGGCAAGATTTTCCAAATGAAGTTAGACTTGGGTTTAATTCATTCTGTGCCTCACCAGGACCTGGTTACAGCGTTGCCCCGTTCAGGCATATTGTTCTGTAGTTTCCTACCCAGCCCAAATAGACATCATTTCAGCATAGGAGTGATCCTGTGTCAGTGCAGAGACAGCACAAGGACCACTTTGCTCGTGGCAATGGGGCATATCTACAGAAAACACAGTCGCTGCTGCCATGCTGACCCCAGGCTGTGTTTTCAGCTTATTTCATATGTTAATTTAGGCTGCAGTTAATGCTTTGGGCTAATACAAGGCAACATTACTGCCAAAAGGATCCCACCCTTTCTTTACCCCCTTGATTCACTTTGTGCCCACACAAACGATGGTGTGGGCACAGAGAGGGTCCAGGATCAGGATGGTTTCTGCAGCCTTCGTTTGCCAGCCCGCAGTCCAAAACCATCTTTGAGTGCTGCAGTGTGAGGAAGTCAGAGCTGCTGCACAGACACATCAAAAGAAGTTTAATCCACTATGAGCATTATCCCTAATGTATGCTTTCTGCATTTTCGCCATCAGCTATGCTCTGACCTAGTATTTGTACTTTTAACTGTCTTAATCTAAGTGAAATAAAAAACTCATATAAATAAGTTATAATTTGACAAGCACTGTGGAGGCTTTTGTAAGGGTGATCCCGCTGTTAAAGATCCGTAGAGAGGAATCTGGCAGATCTGGGTTATATTCAGGTTTCCTTGAGTACTCACTTCATTTTCTTCAGCTTACCCTTATGTAGAATGGAGGTGATAATATTTATTACTGTATGCTGTGATTATTTCACTAATTTCCATCAAGCATAAGAAAGTTGGGTCTCAATTGCACATTTCAGAGAGCTAGAATCTGTAATTGCGTATTCAAATGTTAGCTATATACTATAAAATTATGCTGATTAATTCCTATGAAGGGGAATTTGGTAAACGAGTTCACTTAGAAGACACTGGTATTTTGGTTTGAATCAGGAGTGAGCTTTTGAGGTAAATCTCCTGGTTATTCCCAGTTACCAAGCTCTGTTTATCATCACGAGTAGTTTCAGAACTTGCACAGCCCTCTTTGGAATGAAGGTAAACTGAATGTGAAGGTGTGAACCCAGCACCTCCCAGCAATAAATGGGGTTCAGTGCGTGGGGTCTGAGCAGGGCTTGTCCAAAGGAGCATCATTTGGGGACAGTGGGTCCAGCACAGGCTGCCGCACTGTACAGATCTATTTCTTTTGCACTACATGGCTTGCTAATATAAATGTAGCCATGAAAATCATCATTGTTCAAATCCGTTTACTTAGAATGCTGTGATTTGTGCAGGAAAAACAATCTAATTATGTGTAACCTCAGTATTCCCTGGAAATTACTGCTCAGGAAGTAGGAACATTTAAAATGTAGATTCACTTGTTTCATAAGGATTTTATTGTCAGACTAACTGCTTGATGATGCAATGTTTATACATTTAAAATGGAATTTTTCTTTACCACTCAAACAATAAATACAGGATAAATAATCATAAGATGACAGGATAATGGAGGTTGGAAGGGACTCAGGAAGTCTCTAGTCCAGCCTTCTACTCAAAGAAGGGTCAGAGGTGAGGTCAGACCAGTTTGCTCAGGGCTTTATCCTCTAGGAAGCATAGGATTTACTGTTTTGTATTGACATCGTTATTTAGTGCATTGAGTATATAATAAATACATTATGCTGCAGTGCCACATTCAGAAAGTTTTAAAAGAAGTTACCGTTGTAAATTTCATCATTATTATGATTGTATCATTGAAAAAAAAAAAAAGAAAGATGTATTTATAAAAAGAAATTAACTCTTAACCATGGCAAAAATACCTGAACTCTGTATGTATGTGTTGATTTCCAGGGCTTCACCTACCCCCCTCATGTTGGCTTATCCATTGGCACAGCAGCTGACCCTCAGTTTGTTCTTATGGAGGTGCATTATGACAACCCATCATACACAGAAGGTTTGTACCCTCACACTCTTTAAAACGTGCAAGACTGGTAAATGTACTAGAAGCAAGTGCTTCTCATTGCATTGCACAGCAAACAGCAAATACAAAGCTGAGGCTTATTTTTCCGTGCTCATTAGTTCCTGGTTCCCAGTGTTTTCCTCATTGCACTCAGAAGGTTAACCTGAAGTCAGTGGGAGATTCAGATAAAATCATAGAATCATAGAATGGTTTGAGTTGGAAGGGACCTTAAAGTCCATCCAGTTCCAACCCCCCTGCCATGGGCAGGCACACCCTCCACTAGACCAGGTTGCCCAAAGCCCCATCCAGCCTGGCCTTGAACACTGCCAGGGAGGGGGCAGCCACAGCTTCTCTGGGCAACCTGTGCCAGTGCCTCACCACCTTCACAGTGAAGAATTTCTTCCTAATGTCCAATCTAAATCCCCCCTCTTTTAGTTTAAACCCATACAAAGATATAGAAAGAATCGTGGATCAGGTGAATACATCTCCTTTTATCACTACGTTTTTGAGTTCTCTCTCTCTCCTTTCCTTTTGCTGTGAAATCCAACCAGACTGAGGGAGAGCAGCACAGCACCCAGACTGGGAGACAGCAACACAGGGAATGAGCGTTTTATTAATTTTTTGAGCATTTTTTAAGACATCTGCCTGAACTGTGGGTGATTTCTGAAGGTGAAGTATAGACTCAGGTAGCTAGACCGTACACTGGGTAAAAGCAGCTTATGTTAAAAGAGAAGATTTTAATTTATAATGGTGTTTTTAAATCTTCTTTCTAAAATTAATGTTTAGAAGAAGCAAAAGGAAGAAAGCAGGGACCCCCAGAAAATCTAGGGAGCTTTGAAGCTGACTTTTGGAAAGATACTTTTTTGTTCTTAAACAAAAGTTTATTCAGCCACTATACCTGAGAATATTCTGTTGGTTGCTATATAAGAACTGAGTAAAATCCCGTACAGCACTGTGTACTGACCTTTCTTTAAACCCCCATGTTTTAATAAAATCCTCTGTGTGGTTTACGGTGTTCTGTCTTACTGTTATTCCCCCTCTTTTTGTTGTTCTATATGAAGTATCTCAACACTGTTTTATTTAATGATGGACTCTCACCCTTCAGCATGCACATTTGTGTGGCGTACAATATACTTCATTGCATCCTTGATGTTGCATACTTTTCCATCAAATATTACCTGAAAGCCTGAGAAGCTGCATGCAGAAAAACTGTTTACCTATCGGTTGTGTCCCCACATTCACTATTTTATTTTAATTGACTGTGCTGTATAATACTGTTGTTCATGTGGCACATACAAAACTGGGAATCAATAATATTTCAATTCCTTTTTTAGGAACAGGGACAATATTGCCTTGTTGGGGCAGTCCCAGGTGAACATAGGGTCTCACCAAAGACCTGGGAAAATTCAGGCAGTGGCAGGGCAGGGGTGTCTGTAATCCAGGTCATGTTTCTCTCCTCCCTGACAAAATACAAGCTATAGGATCATGCCAGGAGTGGGAGGGAGTAGACCTGGGTGCTCCCACTGCTTTGGGTGAGGGCACACAATTCCTCCCGACACAGCACTCAACCTGCCACTGGGTCACCTTCGGTTTCCCATTTTGGGATCTGCATTTTCCCAGCCTGGATCTTGCAGTTGTTAGTCTCTGCATTGTTTGCCTTGCGTGGTGATCTGGGCTAATGTTTTCCCAAGTGACTCACACTGGTAATTGGCACTGGCTCCCAGTTAAGACTCTAAAATGTTTGAACTGCTCATAACTTGGCTGGTTTTGAATGTTTCCATTTATGAAATCCTTAACATTCACTTTTAATTGGAAAGGTGGCCTCTTTTGAGATTGTTTGTCACAAACTCTTACATATCATAAAAGCTTCTGGCATTTAGATGTTAGCAACAAGCTTGAAGGGGAAATACCATAAAGGAAAAATTCAAGTTGATGAAATTGTACAAATAGTTTCAGAAAGAGAATGAGTATGGCTTTCCAAAAGCATGAAAATTGGGATGTTGTAGGACAGTATATATCACCTGAAATGTCATTATTTGTATGTTGCACTATGTCTCACAGTTGATTACCATTCTTAATTGGCTATGCATAGTTCATATCCTTTGTTCCTTAACAATTATACACTATTCTCTCTTAGGTATTTTAGTCCCTGCTCTGCCCCTCTGTCATTTGCCTATCTTAAAATAGCTTGCTAATTTCATGTGGATATAAAATTTGGTTTCAGGCACTGCTACATCTGTTATGTTTTTTAGAAGATGAATATATGTCATTAGAAAGTCTCTTACCCTCTTGGTAGGTTTTTTTCATTTTTAATTTTCAAAATCAAAATTTGAAAAGGGACAACAAAGAAGAGGGTAAGTGATGAGCTAACTGAATGTGCAACAGAAATTAATCTGTGATTTTGGCTTGTATCTTTCCTAATAAAAATGGCTAATACAAGAGAAATAATTATAAGCAGTTAGATTGTAGAGGCAATGTAAATTCTGAGTAGATACACAAGCAAACATCTGTGGCTAAATATTTGGACGAATGAAACAGATTCATATCATTTTGACTCTTAAAAACTACAACTTTTTTACTTCATGCTTCAACTCCTTAAACTACTTTTTGAAATCAAGAGTCATTAAGTGCAGTGTTAAAATCCTATGGAGTTCTTTTGTCTACTTTACTCAAGGTGCTGGTATTATCTTCCAGTTTGGGATTTAGGAAGCCAATTTTCGTATGCTTAGTTGATGCTCTCTTAATTGGGGAGATTGCAAAAGGGATGTATTTGGTCACCTGACATATGCTTTAACTTGACAAGCAATCCAAAACACAGAAAAAATATAATTCACACTAGAGATCAAGGTGAAGGAATAGATAAATTCACAAGAACACAGAGCTTGAAAATTTTAAAGAAAAAACCCCACAACCACTTTAAACTCTGCTTTAAATATTTAATTTGAAAATCATACACAGCACCTTTTGAGGTCTTATTATTTCCTTTTATTGTTTCCTCTACCTGTAATCTACCTTGTTTTCTCTGAGGTCCATGTTGGATAGCTTACTGGAAGGGACACAGGGGCTATGGGCAGCACAGATTTTTCCTTCACATCTGAACACCACAGATATCAACATACTATGTTTAACAACCCTCCTGTGGGCTGCCCCTATTTATTACTTCCTGCATATGGTTTGACTCATTTCCGTGTTTTTGAGGTTAATTCCTTGGTTTTCATGTAAAAAACTTAGGACAAACCTTGAAAACTGTGAAACAATTAGATTATTTTTTTTTATAATACTGATTTACAGCCATGACTGACTGTGTTCTTTTGTTACAGGCTTGATAGATAACTCTGGTCTGAGGTTAATTTATACTCCAGTTATAAGGAAATACGATGCTGGGGTTATTGAAGCCGGTCTTTGGGTCAGCCTCTTCCACAATATCCCACCGGGCATGCCTGAATTTGTGTCAGAGGGTCACTGCACACTGGAATGTCTGGAAGAGGTATGTCTCTGCCTGAATCCATTGATTTTCATTCTCAGAAATAGTTTTGGACAGCCTGTTTAACTTCTTGGGAAGATTGATAGTTACCAGTTAAAGACATGAGCAAAGGCATCTGCTACATGCTGCCCTCCAGAATGTTCAGCCTTTGATCTGAGTATTTGGGTTGCTCAGTATTCAGGCTGCTTTACTGATATGAGTAATACTGGATGGCACAGTGCTTGTGATGATTTCGTTGTGCGTTCAATATACAGGCATATGTTGCTTTCCATGGCAAAGCTATAAATAGCTAGCCCAGAAAAAAATTGAGACTAATTAAGATCTGTGCAGGTGCAAGACTCCTAATAGCGAAGTGAAAGCCTGAAAGGTATTTTTAGACCAACCACATAAACTAAAGATTTGAAATGGTTTTGTTGTATGGCCCAAAGTACAAAATTATGCATTCATTAAACGCTTGGCATCATTAGGATAAACTAAATATCTCTACAGATAATGGAAACTTTGTCTAAAATCGTATTAATGTATTATGGGAAATTCTCATACACTTTGTCATTTACAGAGAAAGGTTGAGTCAATTCTTGTTATGATGTGGTTTGTAGTCAAGGGCGAATTAGATATGGAACTTAGATTTGGGTTTTGTGGTGCGAAATGTAGCATGTTGTCATAGCATTTTTCAGCCAAAAAACACCTGAGTTAATCTATAATTGTGAAGTTTCTGACCTTAAGGCCATACTTGAAAGTTATTGTGGTAACTGATTATTTCTAGTTTGGGCTCTGAATAAGACTTGAAGTTTAGCATAGTAAAAGTTCAGATCTGTAGTTCTCAGCTAGAATGGGAGTGATGTCAGATTTGTGTCAATTTGGAAAAGTTAATTTTAAAATATTTTTGACCTGGAAAACAGTTTCAGATGTAAACGTATAGTATTTCACTACCAGGTGACTTGAAGATGGGAAGTAGAGAATATTATAGTTACAGCCTCTTAAAGTTCTTCTCATGGCACAGTATTGATAATGACGTCATTCATAACTGTATAAAAATTCTTTTTCACAGTAAACATCCATATTCAGCTGTATAGGCCAATAGCAGTAAAATAATGTGCAGGTTTTAGTATAATACCCTTGAAAGTCTTAATCTATTGTGAATTATTGGCAGTCCAGTTGATTGATTTTCATAAAAACTGTATGCATTAGGAGTCAAAACATGTTTTCACAAAAAAAACCCAAAAAAACCCAGAGAAAAACCAAGGCTTTTTTGTATATAGAACCTTAATTTCACATACAGATTCATTTTTGCTCCAGACTGTATTTTGCTGTAAACTGAGGGAATGTTAAAATGCTTTTGTTAATATATTTTCATTCTGTTTGTGCATTGCATTACAATACATGGCCTCTGAGCACACTGATGGTGTTGGTTTCCCCTGGCCAGGCTCTAAGTGCTGAGAAACCTTCTGGGATTCATGTGTTTGCGGTACTTCTTCATGCTCATCTTGCTGGCAGAGCTATCAGGATGCGCCACTTCCACAATGGCGAGGAGCAGAAGCTGCTTGCTTATGACGATGAGTTTGACTTCAACTTCCAGGAGTTTCAGTATCTGAAAGAAGAAAGAACCATCTTGCCAGTACGACACTTTTAATTCTTTCCCTGGAAGTGTTTAAGAGATTGTGTGCCTAACATTACCTCACATTTAGGATGAATTTTGCTACAGAACTCCTGAATATTTTGTTCATTTTTCCACTTACTGCAGAGTGGCTAATGCATTAGTTGCAGTGTCTCAGCAGACACTATAGCACAGGCTTGGCCCATCAATTCAAGCTATTCAGGTGCATTTGATGTCCACAACTTCTTGATTTGAACTTTACTGTCATAAATGTTTGAACAAAGAAGGTTATAACATCACACATGTCCCTGGGTGTGCCATCGCTGTGCATCCAGCCAGCTGAAACAAGGAAACGCCACTGCGTGGCTTTAAGGAGCTGCTGGAGCCAAGTAGCACATCCTGAGTATTTGCAAACAGCAATTATCCAGCCTTGCAAACGTATCTACAAATCAACCAAGTCTTCTGTTTGTTTCACACTTCTGTTTGCTGTTGGGAGTAAAACTCTGTGCTCATGTTCCACATGAGGTCTTACCAAGTAAACTAATCCCTTCAGAAGAAGAAATCATGCAATTCTATCTGCTGTTCTTGTGAGAATAATGTAACAGAACTTTTAGAAAAATCTCAACTGCAATTATATTATAAAGCAGTAGCTATCCATAGGTATTGCATGAAAAGAGTCTATGAGTCACTCATTTAAAAATTATTCACTCAACCCTTGTTAGTTCCAGCTGGCATCTATTTCTGAACCTTTGGCCTGAGGACTGAAAGTTTAGTGCAGCAAAGGTTGGTTGCTCCATATCTGAGGAGCAGAGCAGCTGGAGATCATAGAATCATAGAATCATTAAGGTTGGAAGAGACCTCCAGGATCATCTAGTCCAACCATCCCGCCACCACCTATTACCCACTAAACCATGTCCCTAAGTACCACATCTAACCTTTCTTTAAACACACCCAGGGACAGTGACTCCACCAACTCCCTGGGCAACCCATTCCTATGCCCGACCACCCTTTCCGAGAAGAAATTTCTCCTCATCTCCAACCTAACCCTCCCCTGGTACAACTTGCAGCCGTTCCCCCTAGTCCTGTCAGTAGTTATCTGCAAGAAGAGGCTGACCCCCAGCTCACCACAACTTCCTTTCGGGTAGTTGTAGAGGGCAACAAGGTCTCCCCTGAGCCTCCTCTTCTCCAGACTAAACAGTCCCAGTTCCCTCAGCTGCTCCTCATAAGACCTGTGCTCCAGCCCCTTCACCAGTNCAGCCTGTAGCGCTGCCTGGGGTAGTTGTGGCCAAAGTGCAGGACCCGGCACTTTGCCACATTAAACCTCATCCCATTGGCCTCTGCCCATCGATCCAACCTGTCCAGGTCCCTCTGCAGAGCCATCCTACCCTCTGGCAGATCGACACTTCCCCTGTAGATGTGCTTGTCTAGGTGCATGTGAATAAGCCTGTTACCTGATAGAATTGGCCAGATACAAAAGATCAAATATGTGAATTTATTTTTATGATTGAAGCCAGTAAGGAAGGGAGCTGAGAAAACCTTTGGAATGCCTGAACTTCAAGTATGGTTAGGAGCCCCATGGTTAAAACTTCCAGGCTCCTCTTCAAGTCCCTTCCTTTCTTAGGTCTCCTCACACACTGGGATACTTTGATAGTTGTCCTTTAAAGGCAAGGAGCCAAAACGCTAACTTTCTGATTAAATTTCTGCAGCAAAACATGGATGTTCAGGTGCAGCATTTATTCTTTGAAGTCCAACTGCTTGTACTCCATGGGGACTTCAAAGACAAACTGGTGTTACCTCCTCCAGGAAAGAAGTGTTGAAGGGTTTAGGAAGAGGGCTGGCAGAAGATGACAGGTTTGCAAAGAAAGCCTGTAATATTTTTAGGAAAATCCATGCAGATTATAGAGAAAGACAGATTAAAATTCAAGAACAAAAGGGAGTAGACGGCAGAAAAACTGAAAGAAGTATTTGATGGTATCAGCAACTTAAAAGGACAGCTTGAATAGAAGCAGCAATTCTTTCTCTGAAATGAGCCTTTTTCATGCCTTTTATTGTTTTCATCTTATGCAAAAATAGCAGTACAGCTTTACATACATCATTCTGGTGTAATGACCACAGTCTAATCAATTAATTATTAATATAAAATATTTTCGTACAAGTTCTTGTTATTCTCTCCTTCTGCCAGCTCTTCCAAGGGTGTGTCCTTCTCCTGGAGTCCAGGTTATGTTTTCTTCGCGTACTAGCGTACTAGCACTGTCTTCCAAATTTGGAAGCAAAAGATCTAATCTCGCAGAAGGAACAGAATGTTATCCAGTCCGTAAGGCATGAGAGCCAAAGACCTCGCTGGTGGGAACCAGCGTATTCCCGCTGGGGGCAGTGCCAGTTCACACTGCCTCAGAGATCTCCGTCTCTATTTGGCCGACACGAGACTGACGCACGTTATTCCAGCAGCCCAGCGTGCAGGTACTGCTAGCATTGATCTGGCAACAAGACAGCCTGTAGGAAGGGAGGAATTCTCAACCTTTAAAGGGCGATTGGATTTTTTTTTCAGGGAAGATTAATGCAGTGGGTGATAAGGGAAGATGCTGAATAAAAAATAAAAAATTAACCAAAGCAAATAAACCTCTGGCATCTTTGTGATATGAAGTTGCCCCAAAATACTACATTTTTGACATCTGGCTATGTTCTTCAGTATTTTAATTTCTACTTGATTATCAAGATGATTTTGAGATTTGTGGTTGATTAGGTACAGGGAATAAAGGTACTACCTAACTGTAGATCAGTTTGTCAAGACAACAAAAAGTTAATTGTATGTACATGAGAAGGTAAGTATTCAGCCTTTCCCATGCATATCTATCAATGTAGTTAAGTCTTTGCCTGCCACTCCTCTACTCCCAGGCTCGGCAGATAAATAGTTGTTATTGTGATGTGGAAAACCTTATTTTCCTCATTTGGCAAGTATTTTGATTGAAGTTGGCTGGATGAATTAGATGGAGGAAAGCTATCCAAAGTAGCACTGGATGACTTTTGGAGCAAGAATCGTGTAGATACATTGTTTAAATATGCAATTTTCCTGAAAATAGGATTATAACCGGGCACTTCCATTGCTATTTGAAAAAAAAAACAAACCAGACCTTTAATAAGGTTCCCTTTAAATCCATGGGGGATTCCTGAGAATCTGGGATAATGTGAATGCCAAGTGCCAAGGCCTTAGCATACAGCAATTACCTAATCTTTTGCTCTTTTAGAAAGTCATATCCGCTTTTCAGATCTTTATTTAAGTGTTTGCTCTCATCTGTGGTTACCTGAAGCTGGTGTTGATAAACCTTAGAACCATGAATTTCTTAAATCTTCCGTTTCAGGGGGATAATTTAGTCACAGAATGTCACTACAGTACTGTGGACCGAATTCGCATGACGTGGGTAAGTAAAGTTCTAATGGATCAAAATAAGTACACAGATAATATTGAGGACTAAAATCTTTTTCATAAAATTATATCAAAAAGTGTGAACTTACTTGCTAATGCCTGTGTGCATGTAATCTTTCCTTTCATAGATTCTTAGGTTTTGGAGTCATGAGGACTAGTATGCTCATACTCTGATCTCTTGCATAAGGCATTCATATGACCAGTTTATAAAAATAAGCAAGCCAACTCATAAAATAAAAATCTGACCTTGATAGTATGAGGAGTAATTTCTTCATAACATGTCTTAACATGCAAATTCTACATATTCTAGTGAATTATTTTTATTAACTTGTTATTCATTTCTCCCTGAAGTTGTATTTGCCAGTTCTTATATACTGACTTTTACTTGTGCCTTGACCAAGATGGGACCACTTGCTTTTGTGTGTAGTGGAGAATCTAGGCAGAATGCAGGTCTTTCAGGCTGGGAGGAGGAGGCTGGGTGTAGTGAGACTCTGCGTGTTACCTTTCTCACCTGGTGGGTTTTCCGGTGGCAGGGACCCTCTGTGACAGCTGCTGCCAATGGGGAGGCTCAGGAGGACCCCGTGCTGTACACTCGTGTCCTTGTAGCTGAGGCACCAGGAGTGGCTGTGGTGCAGCTATGGGTGCATGTCCATGGCAGTGGACAAGGCAGAGCCATGGCCAGGGGGTAAGCATCCCCTTCAGAGTCGAGGGGGTCCAACTCAGGTTTGGCACATGGCAGTGCACGGTCTCCCAAATGCATCTTTTTTAGGTTATCAGAGGCCAGACGCTGGCCCTTCTCTTGTGGCCGCTTGGTTGTGGAAGTGAAACCAATTTGGTTGCTGGGACATGAGCTGGACTGTGCCAGCTGGCTGCAAAACCAGTGAGAGGTGCCAGACCCACTATGTTCATGGGAGGGACGTAGCTGCTGGCACCCACCCTTCACCAGGGGCTGGTCCTGCTTCCTTAGGAGGGGTTGGATCCAGACCTCGGGCAGGTGAGACCTGAAGGGTTTGTTTGGCAAGGAAGATCTGGTCCTGGCATCCAGTGAGCACAGGGATACCTCTCCCTGAATCATGGCTTGCATGTAGGCACATGTAGATGTGTAAAGAAAAACAAAAGATTGAGAACTAAGTCTTTTGAGTTTTTGTCCTGTTTTCCTGTGTGGTGATCACACTAGCTCTTGGTTTGTGTGTTTTGTCTTCTCCATTCCTGTTCCTGTGGTTCTGTGAGATTTGTGGAACTGTTCCCACATGGGATTTAGAACGTACAGCTCATAAACTTATCCATGTGTACCAAGATTAATTTTAAATAAGTTGTTTGCCCTAGGGCTTTCAATAGAAGACTGTTTAAGAGTCAGTTTCTTCTGCTAGCTAAAAATCTTACTCTAACTAATTATAGTTAGTGTTCATTTGCTCTTGAGCAGACATTGTCTGTTAACTTAAATAACTCTTTTCTTTCTTACCCTGTATCTGCATATGTACTTACAAGGAGAGTCCATATAGGTACCTATTCCATCCTGGCCTCCATTTTGCTATGCAAAGCTCATTCAATTTCTTTTAAAACAGGTTAATAATCCTTCCTGATTTTTTCTACATCTGTTCCACTTTGAAGCCCTTTTTCTGAAACATGGTAGCTCTAAGTACCTTGGACACAGCTGAAAATAAACCTAAACCCAGACAGTACTCTTCAGCATAATAGGAGTCTTATTTTATTGACAGTTGTTCTTTCTGACATCTTTTAATCTCAGGAGCTATTGCTTGAGCTTGCAGTGTATTTTGTAATTAATTATCTCATAACTTCTTGATAACCTAATATGCAAAGTAAATCTGTTGAATTGGGCCTCCTGATACACATTTCATTAGCATATAAATGCTAATAAATGTTTTTATCCATGGGATTCCAGTGCTATCTTGATTAAAAGAAAAATCCCATTTTCAGGGTGGTCTGAGCACCAGGAATGAAATGTGTCTGTCATATCTGCTCTACTACCCGAGGATCAACCTCACCCGATGTGCAAGTATTCCGGATATAATGGAACAACTCCAGTTCATTGGTGTTAAGGAAATCTATAGACCAGTCAGGCAAGTAAAATATTTATGAATATGTGTAGCACCTCCATTTCTGTCTGTGGGACTACAGGGCTGTTTTTAAATGGCCTTTATTTCTTTCTGAGAGGGCAACATGTTGCAGGGTCACTCATGCCATTTCTTTTTGGTCAATATGCTGTGCTGCTTCTTATTTGTTCTGCCAAATTATTTTGCCTTTTTTTTCTTTAAATAAAAACCCAGTTTCTTCTGTTAAAGAAATAATATTTCTTACAGCAGATTTTTTTTCACTGTAACCATCTTTAGAAAGACTAGGTATCAATGCCATATCAATGTTTCAAATCTATCAATTTATCAAAACATATCAGAGAGAGATATGTACATATGTATAGAGAGATAATGTTGAAAAAGAGTTTAGGAGCAGGGGTATTGAAGTACCATGGGTAGATTTGTTGTCGGAAATTCTGCTGAAGTCAATTGATGCAACCAGATCCTAGAACTGTTGCACACATACAAAGCTTAACACTGTGTCAGTGACATTGAGAAATGCACAAAAGGGGAATAAGTTATAAGTTAGAAAGGAAATGAAGGATTGAGAGAATCTTAAATTGTTCACAGTAAAAGGTAAATGGTAGATAAACACCATGATGGAGAGAAATGAGAGAACTGAATGCTTTGGAAGAATAAAAAGTTAGAGGATGATATGCAAGGTAAACAGAAAAACATGGAACCAGTGGTAGGAACCTAGCCAAGAGGAAAAAAAGAGCTTTTTAGGTGAATTGTAGGCTGCAGGGGGTTGCAATCCTGGGCAAAGGCAGTCTCCCGAGTCTTGGGCTCCTACTGTTCAGGAAAGGAGGACACGGCATTTCTGAGCTGTAAATCTGTTTCAGAAAGAAAAAACCCAAGATCTTTGACCAATTTTTCTTCCTAATAAAAATAACCCATAAGAATCTGAATATTGGCCCACTTCTCAGCTCAAAAGAGGTAATATCATTTCGTTGTAAGATTCATCTACTTCAGTAGTCCACAAATATTGAATATCCCCTCTGTGAATGGCGAGGATTGGGGGCTGTTACCATTTAGGTAACTCAGGAGCTATAACAACCACTGTGAAGGTCTGTGCAATTCAGCTGGGGTAAACCAAAGGCTGGTGAATTTTAAAAAAGGTGGTACAATTTCTCTGGTAAGTGAGCAGAAGTCTTCATGTCCTTCATCATAAGAGTCCTCGGCAAGAATAAAATGCTTCCCAGTCTGTTGTTGGATCTGAGTTTTCTGCCCTTTAATGTCAGTGGGATGACCTGCACAAAGATACTGCTCAGTAAGAGCAAGAGTGATTTCCAGAATCTAGCACAAAGTTTAAATTTTGATAGGAGATGGGAGGAAACCTACTATAGACAGGATAAATGGTGTGACTATATAAAAATCAGTAAGTGTTCCTTGGAGTGCTTAAAATTAAAGCATCTCAACAGCGGATCAACAGTGGAAGTGACTGTAAACAGAGTGAGAATAGTCTAAAGAGGAAAGTGAAGTGGAGTGAAGAGAAGAGAAGGCTCCAGGCAGACCTAAGTGTGGCCTTCCAGTACCTAAAAAGGCCTACAGACAGTAGGACTGTTTGTCAGGGAGTGTAGTGATAAGACAAGGGATAATGAGTTCAGACTAAAAGAGGGGAGATTTAGATTAGATATTAGGAAGAAATTCTTCCCTGTGAGAGTGGTGAGGCACTGGAACAGGCTGCCCAGAGAAGCTGTGGCTGCCCCCTCCCTGGCAGTGTTCAAGGCCAGGCTGGATGGGGCTTTGGGCAGCCTGGTCTAGTGTAGGGTGTCCCTGCCCATGGCAGGGAGGGTGGAACTAGATGCTCTTTGAGGGCCCTTCCAACTCAAACCATTCTGTGATTCTATGAAAGTTCCTAAATGAATGAAGTGCAGAAAAATAATCAAACAATAGAAAGTAGAATGCATTATTAGTGGTGAAAAGTGAATTGCGTTTGTATTGTTAGTTGCACTAAAATAAGGTAATAGTGAGATTTTAAAATAAAATGTGTGTCATCACATCTAGACTTTAGAAGTTGTCTTTCCTTACACAGTTTCTCCTAACAAAAACATATAAAACTATTATTGCAATGTAATTTGATGTACAGACTTACTGGTCTTAGTTCTGAAATTTATATCCGAGATAGAAGAGCTTGAAGGAAATCACAATGCAATCAATGTCTGCTTCATTTTCCACCCTATTTCTATTTAAAATCTCTTTTAATGCAGGGAGAATACAGTTTCTAAATTAGTCCTAGCTAAAACAGTCTTTCTGAGCTTAGAAACAAAATATTCTAACAAATGTATGCTCTCTTGAGTGTTCATTCATGATAACTGTACTTAAGGAAAAAATGCACATTTGGCCTGGGGAAATAAAGATGTTTTGAATAGAGTAAGTATGCAGACTGTCTGCCACAAATGGAATAGTAATTAGAAGAAGAGATTATTAATGCCTCTAGTATTTATGACCTAATCCACAATTCTTGTTTCATTAAGCTCTGTCAGCCTAAGGATATGTGACCTGATACTCATCTCTCTTGTGTCAGTCTTACACTGGAATTGCTTCACTGACTCCTTTAAAGTCTCACTTGACTTACACATGAAGGCAAACTGGAAGCAGGATCAAGGCACTGTGGCTCACTTTTAAAACTTTTTTTTTTCCTCAGTCTGGTGGCACTGACAGTGGTATAAATCATGAGGAGCAGAGATGAAAGCGGCTGGGCCACAATAGTGTAAAATAGGCGCTTGATTAAAATTATGTCCTCTGTGCCTGGGTGTTGAGTAAAGCAGAACTTTGACATAGGCAGCGCTTTACAAAAGCAAGTGGGAGATAGCCTACTGCAAGATGACATAGATCTGTCTGAAGTGCTTTGAAAAGATAAGACATGCTCCAACCAAAGTATTAATTAGGTTACTTAGATAAAGTTTTAGCTACTTTCATTCTTCCACTGGCTGTGTTGGATTTTCTGTTTTTAAAAACTTGACCCATCCACCATATTGTTTCCATTCATCTCAGCAGAGTCAAACAAGGACAAAGCAAGAACAATGAAAAAGATTTTCTTTAGCTGTTTCGTTGTTGTTGTTGTTGTTGATTGTTTGTTTGTTTGTTTCATTTGCCTTCATTATTATTTTTGAGTTTTCTTTTCTAAATGAAAGACAAGACGTCTCCATCCTGCTTCATCCCTTTCCACATCTTTGGCTGGTGGGGAATGGGACTGGCCCCACTTGTTCATAGGGAGGATTCCCACACGTGGACAAATAGATCTCTCTCAACAGTGCAACAGATCTCTATCCCACCCCTGGCCAAAAGACCCCTTGCAGCCAGCATGTAGGCACATGCCAAAAGGCAGCATCCACAACAGCAGTTATACTCATTTGATCTTTTGGCACTGCCGCCAACCCATGCACGTTAGAGCAACTCCTGTCCTAGGCTGAGTTTTGACCTATTATCTAAATTATGACCAGAGCTTGGCAGAGCCATCTGAAAGTACCTTTCTAATGGCAAACGTTTCTTTACAATGCTGACTGCAAGCCTGGTAAACGGTGTGGCACTGTGTTTTGGTTTGTTTTGTTTTATGTGAGAAGTTACAACAGAAGATCTGTGTTGTATTGCCTGTGTACTCAGTTTGTAGATCAGAGAACAGGGTTGTCATTAATTTTTCTTAACTTGAAGTCCTTCATTTCTAAAAGCATCTCGCAACAAGTCCTAAATTTCGGGTAAATTTTCATAAGTCTGTTAAAATCAATGAAACTGCATCAGTTTTCCGTAGCAGAGAACTTAGCTGAGAATGTTAGGCATACTATACATGTTAATAATAGATTTGTTTTTCTGAGTAGATTCTCCTAAAACTTTTCCTCATCAGTTCCAACTTGATGGCTTTTATCTATTTTTAAAAATCTATTTTTTAATTTTTCTTTAGGACTTGGCCTTTCATTATCAAGAGCCCGAAGCAATACAAAAACCTGTCTTTTATGGATGCAATGAACAAATTCAAATGGTCCAGATCAGAGGGTCTCTCCTATAATGAACTTGTGCTTAAACTACCAGTAAACGTGAGATGTTCAAAAACAGATAATGCAGAATGGTCGGTAAGTCTAAGGGTTGAAAAGGAGACAACAATACCATGAAACAAATGTGGTTTACTGTGCTTCATCAGTATGATTATGTACCTGGTTATGTGTCTTCACACTGTTTACACAGTTATATTGCATTTACATACAATCACAAATTATGAGAATGTTTTGTCAATGCTTTCACATAACTCAAGTTCTAGAAGTGTTTAAAAAAGAATAAAGAAGTTGGAGCTTTGATCAGCACTTGGGATCAGTAACCGGTGTTGGAATCTTTCAGTGTGTCTGGGATAGATCAGAGAGTAACCAGATTCGGTGACCAAGTTAGAAAGCTGTTTTCCCTTGGTTGCCTCCATTGTCAGGGACTTCTGATAGGGTCTTGCGATGGACGATTCAAAATCCCTAAATCAGGTTTCTTCTCTGAGTCACCCTGAAGGGGGAAACTTATTGACTGCATAGAGAAGCCTCAAGAACCTAACTTCTTAGCTCAAGCATCCAGACTACCTGAAGTTTTATGAGGACCCTTCCAACATCTCTTGCTTTTTTGTTCGTCTAGTGTCTTAGAGATGTCCATAGTGTTGGGCCAAAAAAGTACATTTGGATTTTCTGTTTCCTTTGTGCACCTGTGGAAGTTCGTATCTTCTATAGTTTTACTTTCCCAATTTTCTTAATGAAAAAAACCTGTAAGATAAAAAATAATTCCCCAGGAAATTATTATTTATTTTAAATATCTACTGGTATTTTAACAGGACTGCTGGGAAAAGCTGTTACCTTTAGTGTTGATGTGTGTTTATAAAGAACTACTAGTGCATGCAGAATCATCCCTGAGGAGATGCTAAAAAATATATATTGCTCCTTGAATTCTTTTACAGAGTCCAAATCCAAGACTCCATTTTACTTCTCTGAGCTTTTCTGCTCAGAAGGGAAGATTGTCTCATTGTACTGGCTTATCTCGTACCATGATTTTAGGCCAGTCTAACAGAGCTGATACCAGATACTACTGATGAAATAATTCCAAGGAAAGGACCTTTGCCTCATTCTCCTCACTCTGCAAAACAACCCACACTGCCTTGTAGCAGGTCACACAGTGCTTTCAGGTGGTGGAGAAATTGCCCTTCCTGCAGCGGCATTCTTGGGTCTTTCCAACATTGACCAGACTATTCTGCCCATGTGACATCAATTACATACTGTGTGCTATAAGTAATTTTTTTTCCTAATATTTGTCCCACTGCAGACCTCTGTGAAAAGTAGTTATCGACAGTACATGTGACTATTCACCAGTTTTGGTTAAACTTCCTGACCTTTGCAACTGCTGGCCAGTAGCAGCTGCGTAGCCACTCTTTCACTGATTATTTGTCAAAGGACAAGTTAAGATGATGAAAAGCACACAGAAATTTTATCAGAAGGGGATAGGCAGTCTTTTTTTTTTTATGGTATGCTTTCTGCAAAATGCTGTTCCCCTTTATCTTACAGGAAGAAGGAACAATACTTCCGACTTAAAGACTGTAGTCAAAGAGTGAGATCACTGGAACTCAGAGTGCTTAGTTCTTTCTTTTAATCATAGTTTCCTATTTGAAATGACTTGGGCATGTTCATCAAAGCTAAGATTAGGACTCTTTCCTTGCCCTTCCCGTATTAGTGATATTACACTAAATTGGCCATCCTCGTCAAAACCAAGAACAGATTTAACCTGAATGGCTGAACAATTGGTGAGCTGCTAAAAGAAGGAAAAGACTTGAAGCACAGGAAGTGAGTTGAAAATACCTTCATCCTTCTGTAGGGATGGTTCCTTAATCAGTTTTAGCTTTGTGTTGTGTTTGCTAATTTTAAGTCAATATTTAGATATTTTTTCCTGCAGTGTAGGATAATTGCAACATGGAAAAAAACCAAAGCAAGCACATGCTATGCAGGTGGGCATTCAAACTTTAAAAAATGTTTGTGTCCAGGGTTTTGCTTTTTGCATAGGTTCTTTTCCTTAACATGTAGGGAGTACATTTAGGAAAGGCATAGTCAGGCAGCATACCCAAATCTCTCCAATTTCATGTCAAAGCCAGGACAGGCAGGTAGTTATGTCTAACTCCATAAAAATGGCACTGATTTTTACAGGAAGAGTGAAAAATACTCAATATGCAGAAATATGATGCTGCTGTAGGTGGCTATGCTTGAGCAAGGACATTGGACCAGATGACCTCCAGATGTCCTTTCCAACCTCAACCACTTTGTGATGCTGTGAAATAAATGTGTGCACGATTAACTGTCTTGTACATGCAAGTGTAAGCCTTGTATGTACAAACGAATGTGTTTGAATATCATCCAATATCCCTATCGAGCTGTAACACTGTGAACTTCCACCTGCCAGAAAGACTAAAACAAACCCGAAACCAACCAAACAATCCCACAAAGCAAAATAAGGTCATACAAATCAACCAACAGAGGTGTAACCTTGCTTTACTGGAGAGGATGCCAGTATGTACAGCTGTTTCCAAGCCGAGGACAATGGATGTGCACACTGGCTGATCATCTGGTGTGCAATTTAATATTTTCACTGAGCTTGATGTTTCCACAGTAAGAATCACAACCCTAGTACAAAACTAACAATAGATTCTCACGCAAGCTACCGACTAATTAGAGAGGAAAATACAGATTTCTAATCTTATGTGGTGAAGCTCTGATCAATTTTTATTATTTTAATTGCAGATTCAAGGCATGACAGCTTTACCTCCTGAAATAGAGAGACCGTACAAGGCAGAACCAGTAATATGCAGCTCATCTTCCTGTTTACGTTGCAGTTTATTCCCCACCCTGTTGTTTGTTGTCTATGTCACAGCCAGTACCATAGGAAACATTGGGCCCTTTGTATAATAATTTTTATTCATTTGTGTTCTGTGTGCCATGCAAGTTCTGATGTTTGCACTGTTGCTATTGTAGATTTATTTTTTTACATATTAATAAACTAAATTTGCCAGTTCAAAATAAAACGTGTACTTCCTCTGAAAACTGTGGGGTTTTTGGTTTTCAGTGTAAAGTATGTGTAAAACACAGTAGGTACACTGTCACGCTGCATATTGAAATCTTTTCCCGTACCATTTTGTTACACTTTGTCCTGACTCTTTCACATGATGTTTTCAAAACCAACTATGTATATGGGTAAAATTAATAAACTAAAAGCAACTTAGTTAACCACATTCCGTATGGTGTGTGCTGTATTATTTTGTCTTGGTTCTTGACACCTGCGGGTTATGAAACTATTTCTGTATGGATGGGTCTCGCAAATATGTGTTTGGTCATGTCTGACTGGCACCTGCACAAGAGGAAATTTCTGGGAGCAACACATTGCAAACCATCTCTCCACCTTAAGATAATTGAGCACTGTGTGTGTGAAAGGGAGGAACCCCAGTTCTCCTCATAACAACTGCCGCACAAGTCCTTCAACTTGGCAGGGATTTCTCTCCCCCTTTTCAATTCTTTATCTCTTCCCCCTGTCCCTGGCAATTCAGTGTGTTTCTTTTGTCTTAAGGTATTTGTACAGCAGCAAAGCTTTGTGAGGGGTAGGCACGCCTTTGCTAGATTTGATCGGGACAGCAGCAGCAATGAAGATCTATCTCACAGCGAGGCTCTGGCACGCACAGGGAAGCCGAGTACAAGCCTGCCAGGAGCTGTTGTTAGCACATGTTGAGCATCACGATAGGCCAAACTGTTGAGTGAGAGGTTATTTTCGTGTCTCATGTAAAGTTATTTATTTATTTGGAAATGTGCAACTTTTTTACTCTGATGGTGTTGGGCAGGGGAGATTCCCAAAACATACCTAATGCATTGCTCCCCAGTGAAATTATGCAACACAGCAGAAAAGGAATTTGAACACCCAAAACCCACCTTATTTTTGTAGCCACACTCCAGTTACAGTAAATTGTAATTTTTTCACAGTGCTCCATAAACTTTCCTGGAGCGTGGCTATATAAATAAGTTGGTTTGGATGTAGAGGATGCTTCACTGACCGCTGTAACACCTGCACTGCAGCTAACTTCTGTAGACCTAGTTACATACCGACTTTGTTACGGACATTTCATGCCATTGAGCACTCTTGTGCAATGTGGTAAGTCCAGAGCAGATCAAGAACCTGACTGAGCTGAGATAAACTGGTTTTCTGAATGTATTTGTTCATTGACTGTTAATGACTGATAGCTCTCAGAGGTGCAGTTGCACCTCTTAACGAGGGCAAGCTCTTCTGATGCAAAGAAATATCACATAAGAAGGAAAATAAGGAGGGATTTGGGAACTGTCTTCTCTGTATTTGAGAAGTGAGAAGGAAAGCATCACAGAGCTGGTAAGCCTCCTTTGTGGGCAGCCAAAATGACAATGTGTGTGATAATTGACACAGAACAGAGGCGCTGAAGCAGCTAATGCCTCAAGTAGAGATGAGAGAATTAATCAAGTACAGATTAATTTTCTAGGAGCTATAACAATCTCATTACAAAATTTATGCATAAAGAGAGTTTAAAATGAGCCATGAAGATAAAGGTTCACAGGGCCTATTAAATCTTTCCCATGCTGCGGCTGCACTTGGGGTTAGGGCAGCTCCCACCAGATTCTGGGAAATGTCTTTGCCGTTTTTGGGCAGCTGCTTGTTCTAAATATATCTGGACAGTGGTGTGTTCTGCCATCCTTCCCACTGGTGCTGGATAAGGTAAGGAAAAGGTGTATGCCAGATAGCTTATGGATTTTTTTGGGTCAAAACTCTGAAGTTTCAATAAGGAAATGGAACTATTTAGGTGCCTCTTTCCTGCCAGCAGAAGAACTATGCTCTTCTGTTTCATGTTCCTGAATCGAACTGATGGAAAAATGAAAACCAAATTAATGGTCACGGTGAATTGTAGGCAGAAAAATCATGAAACTGATTATTTATACAGATCAGTTCTGACGGTGCAAAGCTAGGGCACCCTCCAGGTAGGAGATCACAGAGTCCAGGGTGTACCTTATTGTAAAAGCAGTCAGCGGCAGCCTTGGACTTTCTCACAATCAAACCCATGCCTAAAGCGGGCATGTTTGAATGGCTTTTTGTCAGGGAGCAAAGGGAAAAATAATAGGGAATTAAATGAGAAAAGAACATTTCTGGTGTACAGGGGAACGCTTTCACATGCGGTGCGGTCTCTGATTTGCTAATAGACGTGGGCTACTGGCACCAGTCCTCTGTTGACTTGGTTTGCCACAAAGATAAAGCAGGTCTAGGGTTATTTTCCATTCACTTGGCTGTTCTCTGATTTGATGCAGTTTCTTATCTACAGGGATTTCCTTTCCATGGGCACCCGTCCGAAGAACATGTGAACAGATGGGTGTTTGTTGTTGTCTTCCAGTAGGCCACGAGATGATGTAACGCAAAGCTGGCGCAGAGAGGATGTCTGTGAGAGATAACTGCCAGTATATCAGGAAGACCTGCTGTACACACTAAAGTTCATTTTTCTTCAACTTGCAACTGTTTCATGACTTCTGGAGGAATGGAAAGGAAAATTTTGTTTGACAGGTAAATAAAAAGAGATACTGGTGATACAGTTCTGGGGTACTTCCAACTAAAAGGATCCAAAACAGTGAGCATATTACACGATGAAAGAAAGTTTAAATAAGAAAATAAATAAAGGGCTGAAGTCTGAAATTGTCAAAAATTCAGAGCAAGAACAAAGGTGAGAAATTCTACAAGCTAACTCCATGTCACTGAAGAAAAAAACAGGTGGGACAAACAGGTACCTAGCCATACTGCACATGAGAAAGCTCTCAGGCACAAACTTCTGTGGTTTTCTTTCAGTATTATGCTATCTTAAAGCATATACTCTTGCATTATACAGTTATCCAAAGTTTTCATAATACTTATAAGTTTATAGAGTAAATACTGTTTTCAAGCAAACCATGGTAGCAGAGGGGATGTTGAGTATAAACTGGAAGATCAATGAGTTAGAGATGAGTGCAAAATTACTAAATGTAATACCTCCTTTTAACAATTTTGCTATTTGGAGCTTTTCTGTGTGAAGAAATGTGTTAAGAGTTTCTAGTGAGAAGCTAAATATGTAACTATTTTAGTGGGATAAGGTGTTGCATACTGGAATAGCAATTGAAAGTCCTGTTCTCCTTAAAATCAGATTCCCCACACAATGGTCCAGCTGCCTGTCACCTGCAGACTGTCTATAGAAATTAATACCATTTAATCCCTTTTGGTTTTGTTACTTATTCATTATGAAGCCTCCATTTAATGAACATATGGCTCTCATCAACTTCTCATCTGAATCAACAACCATTGGGGATTTTACCTGTTTCTTGTGGAACCAGGACACAGGAAGACGAGAAGGGAGCATTCGCTGTGTATCCCGTCCACAAGGCCCATCGTACAACCTCTCTTGTCCTCAGCCCATCTGTGCCTGCATCTGGGCTGGGTTTTAAGGAAAAACTTTTTCACCGTGAGGGTGACAGAGCACTGGAACAGGCTGCCCAGTGAGGTTGTGGAGTCTCCTTCTCTGGAGACATTCAAAACCCGACTGGACATGTTCCTGAGTGATGTGCTCTAGGTGGCCCTGCCTTGGTGGGGGGGGTTGGACTAGATGATCTTTTGAGGTCCCTTCCAACCCTTGTGATTCTGTGATTCTGTGGGTGACAGCATGGACTGATGCAAAGGCGAGAAGCAGAGCCACAGCCAGGAGTGCAACGTGCTGGGCTTAAGCCCTTGCACTGGGGAGGTCTGGCCTGGTGGCCGCACTGGCTGGTTAAAAAGAGGGACTGTATGACTGTATTATCCCTCAGGCTGAAGGGGCACAAATTTAATAAATAAAACCTAGCAGGAACACTGGCCTCATTCTCCTCTTTCCTCCCTTCATCCAGAAAGTGACTATTTTTAGAGCAATTATTACTTCTGGAATGTTTAAGAATTTCCACTCCTTCCGCTCTGTGCCTCTTATTTCTGCTTTGGTACATCCCTGTCTTGCATGAGACAGAGAGATAGCAAACTTATCCTGAACCTTGCAGCAGAGGGGAAGGCTGGGAGAAGAAAATGACAGCTGTGACACAGAGAGCTCTTCTGGGCTGCTTCCCCATCCCCACGGAGGTTTCCCTGGGCCACAGGTACCTCTGGGTGCATCAACCCCCTCAGACACCAGTGTCCTGTGGGCACACCAAGCCTGGCACAGGCGAAGCAAAGGGGTAGGGGCAGCCATGAAGTTTCCCTTCTTCAGCCCCTGCAAAGCGCTTGTGGTGCAGGTGCCTCCCCCAGCTACCAAAACCTGAAGAGTGGTGCTTAGTGCACTCACCTAGGATAAACGTATAAATGTAATGTGTGTTTGTACATCACAACTAGTGAAGTAGAATATTTTCCCAGACTGAATTTTTAGTTTTGTGGTAACTCTAGTTTGTAGAAAAACTGTAAGATATCAGGCGAACATAAGATGATTTAAGATGTCTAAAAATGTGATGTATGGTCTGCTTCTGAGAGCTGGCCATTTTGGGATGAGTTACTGCATCCTGCTCAAAAGAAGACATGCTAAAATTCAGTACAAGCTCTTCCAAACAACTGAGCAAGTATCACACCTATTACCACTTGAACAACCCCACACAATCAGGTGTGGCTCTTCCTATCACCCGCTTGGTCTGCATTGTATACACGGATTTCAGTGTTGGAAAACATTTTCAACAGGTACAGTTGCACTGCAAATTTTTTACAGGTACGAATGTGTTTCTCTGCTACATTTTTGATTGTAGAGATAAGATGATTACTTATCTTCCTCAAGGTAAGATAACATTAGTATTACCTAGATGAGATAATGCTCATGGACGACCATTATCTTCTGCGTGGTGTGTAAGTGCCAACATTAAATGGTGCAAAATGATTTTTAAACGCTGTCATTAATATAATTGTTCTAAAATCTGCTTTGCCCTGGTTCGTGAAACTGTAGAAAGCAGAGAAGAATAGTAACTCCTGCTTCCAGCACCTATGCTAAATCTGACTACCTTCAAGACAACCTGTAAAAACTTTCAAGACTACACGTAGCACAGCTGTAAAAATATGCAGAGAACAGGAAACGTATCCCAGACAACTGTGGTTAATGAACCATTGACTCCAGCAACATTTGTTTGCTCCATGTCCTGCCTTTCCAGTTTTTGTAGGCAACCTGTTTTTTATGAGTTCAGTGATGACTTATGTGCTGACTGTGCATGAGAATTCAGAGTCTCTGCTCCTCTTTGCACCTCGATCCTGGTGAGGAGGACTGGAACTGACTCTGGCCATTGACTCTTTCATGGCTGACCTGCAAATTGCCTTGGGTCTCAATGAAACTGATAAGAAGTAGGTGAAATATGTTTCCTTGGTTTTAAAATACACTCATGAAATTGGGTAAAACAATTTAATATGTGACGGAAGCTCTGAATTGAAGAAACTGCTTAGTTGGATTGTGTATATACTACATGGATCTTAATTACGCATGGCTGCTGAATGTAAAGGTATAAAGAAAGACAGACTTTTTAACAGTGCCAAGGAGGATTTACAGGATATGCATGATAACAGTGCTCTGATACACATGGAAAATGTTCAGTACCCTGTGAATACCTGCCCTAGAAGCAAAATCTTCATTATAAGATATAACTGTCATGCACAGTTAGGAAGATTGATGAACACTGTAGAGGTGGCTGATTAAATACTTGTTGGAGTGTCCTTTAAAAATTACTGAAGTTTAAATTGTATTGCTGATATTTTTAAGAAGGTCTTTTAAATTAAATATCCACCTTTTCAGTTATATGCAAGCAAACCTAAAAGTGTAAATAAATGACTTCAGAATGAGGAAGGGTGGTATGCTGGGAGTGGGCAAGTGATAATGTTACAGGCTCAGATGGTAGCACCTGCCTTATCACCTCTTGCTGAGAATAAAATCATTGTGCAGTTTGTTGCTTCCTCCCTTGACTGCAAGAGTCCAGGATGGACAGAGCACGGCTTGTGTTAGCTAGGACAGGCAAAAGCTTTCATATCATAGACTTAAGTTAAACTATTTCTACTTAATTTTGAGTTAAACTCTTTCTATTATGTTTTTAGTTACAGAATCACAGAATATTAGAGGTTGGAAGGGACCTTGAAAGATCATCTAGTCCAACCCCTCTGCCAAAGCAGAACCACCTAGAGCACATCACACAGGAATGTGTCCAGTCGGGTTTTGAATGTCTGCAGAGAAGGAGACTCCACAACCTCTCTGGGCAGCCTGTTCCAGTGCTCTGTCACCCTCACAGTGAAAAAGTTTTTCCTTATGTTAACC
>VWZZ01005122.1:32232-93409 GCA_013399095.1 Psophia crepitans | reverse complement strand
GCTGGCTTATGGTCATCCTGCTGTCCACCAGGACCCCCAGGTCCCTTTCCCCTGCGCGGCTCTCCAGCGGGTCAGTCCCCAAACTATACCGCACATCGGATTCTTCTTTCCGAGGTGCAAGACTCTACATTTGCCCTTGTTGAATTTCATTAAGTTCTTCCCCGCCCAGCTCTCCAGCCTGTCCAGGTGTTACTGAAAATTATTAATTTTTATTAATAATTATTATGATCATGTCCAGATCATACTGCAGGAATCAATTTTTGTTATCTCATAGCATATAGATAACTAACTAGCTATATATATATATATATCAGCAGTTCTTAGCTTGCAGTGCATGCTTTTGGGGAGAGGGTTGACCATGTATCTTGAAATACCATGTTTTAATCACTGAAAAGATACAGAATATGCGGTGGGATATGTTTTTCATTTAGCTTATACCTTTTCCTTGTATTTTAAGCCTCAGATGCTATAGGCATATGTGGGTTGGTTGTTGGCATTTTTTGTACTTATTGTACAAAAGGGAAGCCTTTTTCCCTTACCTGCCATGCAGCCCTACATAGTGTTGATTTTACCTGGGATATGGTAGAGCTCCTTAAATGACACCAAGTGTTATTCCCTCTACCTGAAAAAGCCAGCTGAGGCCCCTAGTTGCTCTTTGTAGCGGAGAAGGACAATGCAGAATACAGGTCTTCCTGGAGGGACAACTCTCTCCTGACCGTATTTCATGTGAAGGAACACTGTGCACAAGATCATACTACCAAAACGTTTACTTTAAGTGAATGCCTTTTTATACTTGCTGCTCTGTATGCCACAGACCCACGTAACAGAGAATCTGGGGCATCACATCTGGTCTAGGACAACAAGCTGCAATTTCACTACCAGTGACAGCTAACATTATGGCGTTGGGGTGAGCTCTGAGAGACAGATAGCTCTTCTCATAAAACACAGGTTGTATAAATACTCCTGGAGACTCACAGAGTTACTGACAAAGTAAATTGCCTTTTGTGAGGGTGTTCTCTCCTTTCCTGTGTATGCCTCCCATGGGTTACGTATACATCACCTTGTAAATGCTTCCAGCTTCTCCCATCCTAGTGAACGAGAAACCAGCTGGGAGCTGAATGTGGTTCTCTTACTAATTAACCACCAGGCAGCCTCATTACAGGTGGTTTACAACTCCCTTACGAAATAGCGGTAAAGCAAAAAAAATTACTCTGTCTTTTAGTTTTATAGGCCCGAGCAGCCATTCCCTCAGCCCTTTGTCATTATTTAATAATGATTTAACTTCCCTTTTTGCAGTCATTTTTAAGCAAGAGAATGGTATTTTTTCACTGGAAATTTCTGATCTCTTGAAAGGAAACCTGGCAAAATAAAAGCTGCTGACCCCTTCCCCTGCTCTAACCTAGGTACCAGGGGAAAAAAGGTTCTTACAGCTTGATACAATACTGTGAAGAGCCTTGCTTTATTGAAGAGCAAAAATAATTTGAGAATCCAAATGGCTTTCAGGTTTATTTAAGCATAGATTATCAGTACCATAGAAAATACATTAAAAATACCTACTTCATCAAGGCAAATAGCATTTCTGTGGGTCTGCTGTCGATTTTACATAAAATTTCTGCTCTCAGGACTAAAAGAGGGTGTTGTGTAGTGTATTTGTCTTTTTCACTTGTCTTAAGATTGTGTGACTGGCTTGTCATCAGAGGATGTCTTAAGATATTTAAGGGGATAGGGTTTGAAAACTTCATAACCTGTGCACAACCTTGCAAGGCATTTCTGGGGAGTACAGTGAGCTTCTATAAATATCTATGTCTTTTAGACATCAAGTTACAAGTCTGCAATATGCTGTGAAAGCCATAAAAGCTGCTCAAGTGTTGGCCATTATTTGTGGCATCGTGTAATAAATCTGGCAGAAGCTATTCCCAGATTCTGCCTCTCGGGGAAGAATGTAATTGAAATACTGAACCTGGACACATTTTTAGATTTAACAGGTTAGATTCACTGCTGATGAAAGGTGACACAAATCCATTATAGGGCTATACGAGTCTACCTTCAGCAGCAGAGGATTTGGTCCTTCAAGGATGGCAAGATTTAGAAAAGCAGGTCAGAAAGTTGAGAAAGGCACCACAGGAACCAAACAGCAGGGAAAAAAAAATAAAGATAGATACATCTAGCTTAACATACCTCCAGAGGTTAGTGCTTTTTAGCTAGGGTGGGGAAGAACTGAGCTGTAGAGAGGAGATCCCTATATGTGAAATCGTGGGTGTTTTTGAAAGGTATGATGGAAAGAACAACTGGCTTCATACCTAATGCACAGAACCAAGACTAGGAGTCCCAGGTTCAGTAGCCTACCCATGCCATCACCAAAAATTCATGTGCAGCTAAACTAATATGCACTCCAGACCACTCCAAACAGGGTGATGGTGGATAAATCTGAAAATGTGCATGTGGGACCTGCATACCACCGAGATAAGAGGACTGACAGAAATATACAGGGAGTGTATTGGTATAGAAAAGGAGAAGGAATTATTAAATGGAAATTGGGACAATTAGGCAAACTGAAATTATGGATGGCTGGAAAAGACTATTAGCCAAGACTTCCTGATAATGAAATCTGTCCAATTGCTTGTTCATCTCCTGTGTGAAGTCCTGGGGCTTTATTGTCTGGGAAAGGTAATCTTAGATTTGACAAAATCTGTCTACTTTACAGAACATTCCTGCATTGGCAGGGAATAGCCTGCTAAGCAGATGAGAACCTTCCCTTCTAAACAGAAAAATAAACCATGCCTTTTTCAAGTACCTCTTTTTTCTGTAGGTGTATTTTTGCAGGTATCATGTTCATAACCAAAATTGTGTTGAAGGACTAGTGTCTGTTTTTCCAAAATTCACACTCAGAAATGGTTCTTTTCTGTTTGTTTATTTTTAATATGGGTTCACAGACTGTGTCTTTACATACTTGTTTTTAAAAAATGTTTGTAACGCATTGAACAGGTTAGAAATTTTGGAAATTGAAAATTGGGCAAAAGATTTCATTTTGGAAAAATATATGTATTAAAATCACTAGTCAACCTCAACCCCAGGATGGGCAGTAAAATAGACCCTTCTGTACAGTGTCCTCTCCAAAGTTTAATTTTCACTGAAAACTCTCAATTTTTCAAATTCTGTACTAACAGGAAAAGTAAGGCTGTTCTCTTTCAATCAGTACTTGCTGGGCTAGGGGTTATCCTCTTTTATTTGGTTTTAGTTTTCAACTGCTTTACTACTATAATAGCATTTCTCTGGCTTCGCTGCCTTTTTTCTACAGCCCTAGCTAGATTTTTTTCTATTCCTCTGCTACTTCATCACGTGTAACACAAGATCCTTGCTGATCTTGGTTTTACTACCAGTTTTCATTTTTGTTTTGTCTCCTAAGAAGAAAAGCCACTTGCTTTACTCTGGCTGGCATAAAGCAATAGTTATTTTGCTTGTTCAGCCCTGATGACTACCAGAACGAGGGTGCTGCTCCTGCCTACAGAGCCAGGTAACAGCAGAGGAGGGATTTCGAAGGGCTGAATTCTGGACTTGGTAGCAGGCAGTTGCCACTTTCCCCACGCTCACACTGTGCTATGGATCTGCCCCGCTATGCCCACCCACTGGTCTTTAAGCAATGTGTGGCTGAGATACCCAGACAGAAGCGGATTTGCCAAGCACCCAGTGAGATGTAAGGCTTGTACAACACAAGCTGTTCACATCTTTTGTTGGTCCTGTACCAGCTGGCCGTTAGTATACCACTTAATTTGCAGAGGAGAGAGGGGTCTTTCCGATGAGGAGAAGAAGTCAAGTACTTCTTTTTTCCCACTTTCATGTTTTTCCTCTTTGATTTTGCATTAAAACTTGAAAAAAGGAGAAGCGGGCTAAAACCGTAACCGCTTATTGAACAGCACTCTCTGCTGCCTCCTGAAAGATTTGCATGCAGTACCTGCTCTAAGCTTTTCAAGGCTGAAGGGGACCCTTCACAGGATGGGGACATGCCCTCTTCTGACAGGGGGCTAGAAGGGATGGTGTTAAACAGCCTTTGATGCCAGTCCCAAACCTCGCCATTTGCCCTCCCAGGCAAGGGGGAGAGCTCAGTAGTAATGAAGGAAAGGAGGGTGGTGGAGCTCAGTGTACACACTTGCCTTAAACCCTTTCCTCCGTCCCCACCTGGATGATCTCCTACTGGTGTAGCATCTTGTGCATGTGTAGCAGGGGAAGAGCTGACATCAGGCAATGCCAGCGGCGGGCTCTGCCATCACCTTTGGGAAAATGCCTTTACAACAGCAAAAACACCCAAACCAACCCAAGCACCTGCCTTCCTCAAATAAAAATCTTTTTACTTAGATCTTGTCCAGAGACAAAAGCTGAGGTGTTTTGCATGTGAACTATTACATCCTATACTGGTAATTTATAGCAGTGTAAAAATATTTGCAGTGGCTGACCTACTCCTAGAAGGAAAAGGAAATAAGTGGTACCAAGAAGGAGGGAAAAAGGTGTGCTTACACCAAGTTACACTGGTAAAGTGGGGTTATTTTTAAAGTGTTTAACCCACCCCAGAGCTAAAGCAAAACTGCTGTGTAGACAGATCCTTATCACTAAAAAAACATCATTTAAACTCCTTGTTTAAGCTTAATAATGTAAATAGCAGTAGCTGAGTGTCGGATAGCCCCAAAGTGAAACTGAAAAAAGCAGACTAAATAAAATGAAAATACGAAACAGAGATTTAAAATTAAGGCCCTGCCATCTTGTGGTACCAAGGGAGAATAACTCCAGCACTGCAGCAGTCACCGGCACCCAGCACCCAGCAGTGCAGGGTGATATTTCAGCTCCAGCCCTTGAGCAGAGCATTTCTGGGTGCCTGCATCACCTCGCCGGGCTGGGAGAGCCCAGCAGAGAGGGATGCTTTCTTGGGGCGCTGCTCCTGCTGGAGCAAGATCTCCGTCAGCCCTGGCTGCTGTGTTTGAAGGTAGCAACAACAACTGGTGTTCAAAGGAATGACAGGCTGTGGGAGAGGCAGCGGTTTCAATATTGTAGCATTTCAGTACTCATATAATAGGAACTATTAAAAGACTTTTACGAGTTTTATCTATTTTATTTGTCCAATGAATCTTCATCTTTCCCTCAGCATGCAGAGCACTTACTCTACATTCAGAAATATCAGGCATCTTTGGGATGCCAAACTTGGCAGCTCAACAGAGTGGAGGTTGCTACAGCTGCATGACCCCAGATCCGGCCAGCAGCAAGTCTGAGTGTGTATCCCCTACAGCCACACACACACAAATATGATGTACGCATGTACGCAAATGTACATATACACATGGTTGGCCCCACAAAGCAACCCCAACAGTGACACACACCCATGCACGAAGAGCACAATCAGCCTAATCCTGTTCACTTAGAATCATAGAATGGTTGAGGTTGAAAGGGACCTCAAGGATCATCTAGTTCCAACCCCCCTGCCATGGGCAGGGACACTCTCCACTAGACCAGGTTGCCCAAAGCCTCATCCAGCCTGGCCTTGAACACTGCCAGGGAGGGGGCAGCCACAGCTTCTCTGGGCAACCTGTTCCAGTGCCTCACCACCCTCACAGTGAAGAATTTCTTCCTAATGTCCAATCTATATCTTCCTTCTTTTAGTTTAAAGCCATTACCCATTGTCTTATCACTACACTCCCTAATAAACAATCCCTCGCCAGCATTCCTTTAGGTCCCCTTTAGGTACGCAATTAGATCTCCCTGGAGCCTTCTCTTCTCCAGGTTGAACAAGCTCTTCTCTGGCAGTTCATGATGAAGGTCTGTCAGTGGGAATTACATACATATATGTAATGTGAATCCCTCTGGTAGCTGGCTCCTGCACTACGAGCCCCCAGGGCCCACTGTCCTGCTCCATTTGCTGGTCCTCAGATCAGAGACACACGCAGAGACAGACCCCTCAACTCCCAAGCCCCTTGTCCTGCTCACCAGTCAGTCAAGTGTGGTGTTGGTTGATGGTTGCATGTGGACACACACACACACACACACACACACACACACACTCTCATCCGCTGCAGGCCCTGACAGTCGGACACGTGGCCCTGTGTCCCATGGCCCTGCTCCAGCTGCTGGCACTTAGATCTCCACACACACACACACACACGCGTGCATAGGAAAATAATTAGAAGTGGAGCTGAATGGGAAGCCAGGATGGGCTGCGCTGATGTGGCCCAGGGCATGGGCAGACAAGTGTCCTGACCAGCAGCCTACTTATATGCAGCTGTCCCCTCTTATTGCCATAACCCTGTATTTTTCCACCCTTGTTTTTGCCCAAAAACCTTGATTACTCCATCCCCCTGCCTTGGGTTCTTACTCTAAACATCCTTTAATAGAATCTTAGAGGTTGGAAGGGACCTCAAAAGATCATCTAGTCCAACCCCCCTGCCAAGGCAGGGCCACCTAGAGTACATCACACAGGAACGTGTCCAGTCAGGTTTTGAATGTCTCCAGAGAAGGAGACTCTACAACCTCTCTGGGCAGCCTGTTCCAGTGCTCTGTCACCCTCACAGTGAAAAAGTTTTTCCTTATGTTAAACCGGAACCTCCTATGCTCCAATTTGCACCCGTTGCCCCTTGTCCTATCGCTTAGTGAGGCCGAGAAGAGCCTGGCTCCATCTTCCCAACACTCACCCTTAACGTATTTATAAACATTGATGAGGTCACCCCTCAGCCTCCTCTTCTCCAAGCTAAAGAGACCCAGCTCCCTCAGCCTTTCCTCATAAGGGAGATGTTCCACTACCTTAACCATCTTTGTGGCTCTGCGTTGGACTCTCTCTAGCAGTTCCCTGTCCTTCTTCAGCTGAGGAGCCCAGAACTGGATGCAATACTCCAGATGCAGCCTCACCAGTGCAGAATAGAGGGGGAGGAGGACCTCCCTCGACCTACTGACCACATCCCTTCTAATGCACCCCAGGATGCCACTGGCCTTCCTGGCCACCAGGGCACATTGCTGGCTCATGGTCATCCCTCCATCCACCAGGAGCCCCAGGTCCCTTTCCCCTACACTGCTCTCCAGCAGCTCAGTCCCCAACCTATACTGACACAGTCCCAAATAAGTCCCAAAATGCTCTTCCTCTGCATCCTGTAATGAGTCTCATGCACCTAGGCATAGTGTCCCTTAGTCTGTGGGGTGCCCTTAACTCTTGTGGTGAGTGTCACCCCCAGTGATTCCCCAAGGGGCTGGTCACTCCACTCCTGATACACTGGGAGTGTCCAGGCAGCATCCCATCTCTCTGATGGATTATTGGGGTTCCCCACTGGCACCAAGCCTCTGTGCTCCCCCTGAGTGCAGAGATGAAACACATGACAATGCAACTCTTTCTAGGCTGAATAAGCAGCTGCTGTATTACCTAATACCTGCCAGTGAGTTCTTAACACTTCACTATTTCCCACCATTTACTCTCTACAACTGACGAGGCAGAGATCTTGTATGAGCCACAGCACACAGTGAAAAGGCACACACGGGGGAGATCTAATCTGTCACTGCCTGACTTTGCAGTCTGGGAGATGTTCTTCAAGACCATTTTTTTTTTCCCTGTAATTTCATCTTTAATAAGAAAAGAAAATCAGACATATGCCACTGGATGCTACCCATGGAAATGCCAACTGCTCTCTCCAGGCATTGACAATTCAGCAGCCAAATACCTAGATTTCAGTCCCTCCTGGACAAGGAATGAGAAGCATCTGCAGTTTTTAGCCATGATGGTTTGCACCAGCCGATGAGTAGTCTGGGCAGACAGCCCAAAGCTCCCTGGTTCGTGCAGACCTGCTGGAGCAGCAGGTTGGACACAACACACAACACCCTTCAGCTGGAGCAAGTGCGGATTTGTGTTGTGCTCACACACTCTGAGATTGCATTTCCAAAACAAGACCTTGAGAAAGAGCAGGTAACTCTTCGTGGCTGGAGGCTGGCAGCTCCTGCAGGGAATTGCACAGGAGTGCCAGCGAGGGAAGAGTGGAAAAAAATGCATCACCCAACAACAGCATTGACCAACACCTACCTGCTGGCAGGAGCCCAGTGAGGAGAGATTATCAGACTTGCTGGATTACTGCATGTACATCAGAGTGTGCTCCCACTTGTACTGCCCGAGCACCCCTCTCCTCCCAGCCTTCATGCCAAGCCCAATTTGTACTCCATGCATCAAATGAGAGGGGTGCTTCAGTGTCTCTAGGGAAAAGCGACCAGAACATTTTTACTGTGTGAAAAACAATGTATTTTTAACTAACCTCTTACTTGGAAACCAATGAATCATTTTGGCTGAATTTTTCCACAAATAAAGCAGCCTAAAGCAGACACTAGACATGGAAAATTTTGTCCAGATGGAGTTCAGAAAAATTATACACAGCTGAGAATAGGACCTGCAAAAGAGAAATGATGGGGAAACCTTAGTAGTAACTGGTGCTGTTAAGCAGTTTTACAATAATCCTACTGGAAAGTTGAATAATTCATCAAAGATTTTTAAATTATTTTTCACCTTTTGTCTTCAATGCTGATTTTTACCTCCCTCCTAACTCATCTCCTAAGGATATATATAGCAGCACCGAAGACAGATTAGTGGACTTTTTCATCTTGCTTCATAAGATAATAGAAAATATTACCACTCATTACGATCATCCTTTTCTTCAGCATTTTTATCACATGTGGAAGATTTAGCAAGATTTTTCTGAATTGTGCCTATTAGAAGTGAAAATTAGTAAAAACTTTAAATTCAGTATTTTTCTTGGATATCTTACAGACTTAGTCAGATTTTACCACACGTTTATTCTTAATTCAATTGTGAGTTTTATGGTCAATAAGGTTAGTTTTGTGTTATGAGAAAGATGACTCTGGAATATAAATCACCTGGAAAATGGTGGAGTCACCATCCCTGAGGGTGTTTAAGGAAAGGTTAGATGTGGTACTTAAGGACGTGGTTTAGTGGGTAATAGGTGGTGGGGGGATGGTTGGACTAGATGATCCTTGAGGTCACTTCCAACCTTAATGATTCTATTCTATTCTATTCTATTCTATTCTATTCTATTCTATTCTATTCTATTTATAATTTTCCTCCCTTTCTTTTCTGCTCTATTCCCGAATAATTTTATTATAAAACAGGGTAAATGCTGATAAGCAATTATCAACTTCTTTTTTTGAGATAGTGAGGGGAGAAGTTACTTGAAAAATGTTGCATGTTGTTTCTACTGTATCATCTTTTCATTGGAAAAGGTTTCTGCTTGCCCAAATAACATCAAAGTCATGGAAAACGAAGACTTTTTGAGGTGTGCACGATACACCTAAATCAGCCTCCCCACTGCCTGTCCTGCAGAGAGCATCCCCCAGCTCCTCCGGCAGCACGGGGCAAGGGCAGCTCTCTGCTGGCCTTGTTCCACAAACCAGAGGCTGCATCCTGAAAACAAAGCCAGCTTGTTATTGCCTCCAGAGCTGAGGCAGCAGGTCCGAAGGTAAGAGGGACTATTTTATCCAGTGCTCTAACTTTGTGCAGCTCATTTGGACTGGGATTTGGACTGCTTTCTATTCATCTGCCTTTTCTGTTCCCAGCCCCACGCCTCGGTGGGTAGATGACTGGACACACAGGCTCCCTCATCTCCCTGTGCCTGTTACCGTGCTGCAGGCAGCCAGGGAAGAAGTACTCGTGGGCATTGCATCAACAGTAAAATTGAGCTCGTGACATCAGAGGTATGATCATAAGAACAAAATCCTATTCAGGGTGAAGAACAGGGTCAGTGTGGAGCCTTGACTTCCACACAGAGCCCAGCTGAGAACTATTTTACTCAAATACAATAAAACTAATAGAGATATATGCTACAGCTGTCAATAGTGAAAAGACTCCATTCTCCTTCCTCCCACAACAGATCTCTGGTAGTAACTGGAGTTCACAGACCAGGACGCATCAAACTAATTCTCTTCCAGGGCTTGTTTAGCAGCGCTTTAATACTCCCACACAGAGAATCTGGGAAAGCATCTAGCCAGTTGTATTGTTTAAAGGAAGAAAGTAAACCAGAAAATGCAGTGACAGGCAGAACAGTAGACAGATCAGGTGACAGCATGTAATCATTTTGCTCACTGTTTTGATTCTCTGATTTTCAATATTTTCTGCTGGTAAATGTGAGCTTAACGTACCTCTGCCCGCCCTGGAGCCGCTGCAGATCGCTGCAGTGGTAAGGGGCTGCCAGGATTGTGTCTTCACCGCAGCAGCTCTCTCAGATACCCGTATCAGTGCTGGCACTCATCCTTTCCATAACTGCAGCCTCGATACAAGAGGACCTTGCATCTTTAAGCTGAAAGCAGAACTGACAAATGTGGCAAAAGTTATATTCAAGGGAATTTATTATGAATTGGTCTTAGGTGCTTACTACAAATTTATACATCAGCTTTCAGACCATGTAATTCTCAGGCAATTAATCACCCTGCTTGAAGATAATTATGCCCTTTTGGCTGTAATATTTTCCCCTCTTTAAACTCATATTCTTTCCTTTCTTCGGGCGGGCCAAGAAGTGTCATTTTCCATTGGAACCAGTGAATTAATTAAGATCACGTCTGTTAATTCATGCTTTCTTCAGCTAACCTGGAAAAGGTTGTTTCCTAGGAGTTGTAGGGGAATCACAGTGCTTGTTTTGGAGCCTTGTGTTTGCGCACTTCTCACTTATTGACACCGTGTCCTTCTCCAGAGGCCTGTGAAGATAGTCACCCTTCAAGTCAATAACACAGTTGTGCCCCATGACTAGAGTTTGTCAGGGAAAATAGCTGAGTAAGGTACGCTGGCTGCTGCTGATCAGCTGTGTTTATCTAGACTGAGTTAATAAATATGACCGAGTCAAGATGGTGAGCCTACTGTCTGTGGCAGCTGGCCAGGAGCTCCTGGGCAAAGAGAGAAGCTCAGTGACACAGGAAGGCAAAAGGCGAATGTTTGCTGTTGGTACACAACTGCTAAAACAACTTACGCAGATCACAGTGGGCTGAACAATCAGCAAGGTTGATATGATGACCTAGGAAAAGCCTGGTGTCCTGGTATGATATCTGGAAAACAGAGGGAATTTTTTTCTTCCTGTTTTCTTCAAGCTGCAATTTGGAAAAAACCTGCAAAAGCAGTCTGATAGGGAAAATATTTTCTCTGTACAGGGGCTGTCCTGTGAATTTTAATCAGCAGCAAATGCTGTCTTGCCCCTGTGTCTCTCTTCTTCCCTCTCTTCATAACACCCACACTCTGTTTTTCTCTATGCACACACACACACACACGATGAAGAACGGATAACCATATTATCTTCAGGATGCTGTTTCTCTCACCACGTATCACAACGCAGTACTGAATGACAGGCTCACTGTAAGCCAGGCAGCAGCACACAGGTAGGGTTGCCAGTTAAGGCCCTGGGCTGGAAGCTAGGGTTTTTCTGAGAGATGGAGAAAAGAGGGAATTGGATATCTGACAGCCGCTGACCAGCAAGCAGTCAACCTGAGTCACTCAGTGCTTCCTTGAAGTTTCTTGGACTTTCGTTGTGCACCTGGATGCAGACCGAGTTAAGATGTTCTGTCTGCGTCTGAGCTTATCCGGACAGTCTGTGATCTTCAAATGCGTTTAAACCAATTTTAAATTAGAGCTTTAGCCATCCTCTTCTGTTTTTCTATATGAGCTCCTCTTTTAATCACAAATGTTGTAGGACAATTTATTTTAAAGCCCATGAAAATACACTCCATTTAACCTCGCTGAAATTAATTTATGACCACATCTGTAGTAAGACGCAGAAGGTTTGAAAGGAACAATCTTAATACAAGAGGCACTTATAGTAACTTATAGTATGTTTCAGGATTGTATTTAAAAGGTAAATTGTGATCCTCTTCAAGACAAATAATCTGAGGCATCAACAATCCATAGTAACAACAAAACCAACAATTAAAACTGGCAACAACTGGTCATTTATTAGTTCCATTTCCTTGAGGGGAATTTTGATGCCCTGGACTTCTGACTGGCATGCATTACCAGTCCCAAACTAGATGTTCAAAAGCACTAGCAAGGAGAAACAGTAATGATTTTTTTAAAACTTATCATACCTTCATATATTTTCAAAAACAACATTTCTGATTCAGTCTCATGAGGACTGCTGACACATATAACCTTTAAAAAACAGCCTACAGGTTCTAAATATAATTTCTTATTCACATTTATCGCAACATTCATGACTTTATAAATCTCTATCATTCTCTCACTCCTCCTATCTAGCCTGTCTACTCATTTACTTCTCATTTGGAAGACACCCCCCCCCCATCTCTGATCACCTATAACAGCTTGATGATGCTCAGGTTTTCAGAGAAGTTTCATGTGTTTTGAAGCATGTCCTCTCCTGCCATTATATCACATACACACACAAGCTTACTAGGTCCATTCTCTACCATAGTTCCTTCCAGGTCATGGCAAGTGGACCTGTTGGCCTGTACCTCTCTGACTTGCTCATGGAAACTTTTAAAATTTCTGATTTTAAACATTCAGAGAATTTTAAAACCTGCTTTCCATTCTTCTGGTTGTGGGACCTTTTAAAATGATACATCATGTGCCATAGGCAATAATTCAGGAAGTCGACAGCAAAATTCTGTTTAATACCTGGCCCTGACCTTGTAGTGAAGGGAGTAGTAATATCTCTGAAACTGAAGCAGAGCACAGGCTGCAGAGTGAAAATATTTGGAGCAATCACCAGAAAATGACTTTGTATATGTTTATCTAGAATGTTAGATTAATGGTACACTTTCTGTAGTTAGATTTTTAATAAACAACAAATTTGCATTTTAAGGACACTAAATCCCCTTGTCTTCTATCCCACTGCCCAGCTAATAGACCTTGTGAAGTGCCTGGGCAGGCCTGTAGGAAGTGCTGGCAAGGACTCTACAGCTGTGGTCCTTGTGTGTACCCTTCCCATGGCAAAGGGCAGGAGAGAAGTTATGGACCTAAAGGGCAACGAAACTGGTGAAGGGGCTGGAGCACAGGTCTTATGAGGAGCGGCTGAAGGAACTGGGACTGTTTAGTCTGGAGAAGAGGAGGCTCAGGGGAGACCTTGCCCTCTACAACTACCTGAAAGGAAGTTGTGTTGAGCTGGGGGTCGGCCTCTTCTCACAGATAACTAGTGACAGGACAAGGGGGAATGGCTGCAAGTTGCGCCAGGGGAGGTTCAGGTTGGAGATTAGGAGAAAATTCTTCTCTGAAAGGGTGGTCGGGCATTGGAACAGGTTGCCCAGGGAGGTGGTGGAGTCACCATCTCTGCGGGTATTTAAGGAAAGGTTAGACGCAGTACTGAAGGACATGGTTTAGTGGGTAATAGGTGGTGGGGGAGGTGTCGTTGGACTGGATGATCCTTGAGGTCTCTTCCAACGTTAATGATTCGATTCTATTCTATTCTATTCTAAAGGGTTATGCTTTCGAAAGCAAGAATTTCTACAGTAGCATCCTTTGAACTACCTCTTAGGAAAAGAAACGAAAGGTGCAAAACAGAACACAGGGAGATTACTAGGAGGATAATTTTTTCCAAATCATCAGGTGTTTGATATGATCTGAGTACAAAGGAAACCTGTATAGAAAGAAGAACTTCATCTAAACCAAGCTGCAGGCCCCAAAAGCAAGTTTGTAGATGAGCTTCTAAGCGGATGATCATAGGAAAGCCAATATATATGGGAGAGCACAATTCAGGATGGTGTTTCCCCTGCCGAAGACACATGAGTGCTCTCTGTCCTCAGATGAAGGATCTGTAAGAGGATGAAACCCATCCAATGTGAAGTGGAAAGCACAGCACTGTTCAAATAGAGTGCCAAAATGAGAACCAGAGGAATGATACTCATACCTAGAATCAACTCAAAGGAACAAATTAACCCCAGCAGTGAATATCAAACAATCCATTTAATCTGTGTGGACTGAAATTCAGTAGAAAGGATATTGTCCTAGGCCTATATTATTGCCCTCCTGACCTGAGAGGTAGTTGGAGTTGAGAGGCACAATGAGGACACGATTGTGGTGGGATATGCCATTTACCACACAGGTTGCGCAACTGTTGTACTGGGACATAGAATCATAGAATCATAGAATCATTAAGGTTGGAAGAGACCTCAAGCATCATCCAGTCCAACTGTCGTCCCCCCCACCTATTACACGTTTTTAGGTATTATTGGTGATTATTTCATGGCGGAGTGGAATAGCCACTCCTACAAGCCATGGCTGTGTACTTAGCTTCAGTATCTCTACAGGACAACAAAGATTATAATACCCAGAGAGCTGGGCTAACTTGTCACAACATATGATGTTGTTAATTGAGTTCTGCAAGCAACTGTGCTCAGCCCTGTGCTTTTCAGCATATCCAGGAATGCTCTGGAAAGGGGCTGGGAAGCAATGTGTCAAAATTTGCTGATTATACCAAGTTATTTAAGGTGGTAAAGATGAGAGTGGACAGCGAAGAGTTGCAGGAGTCCATTAGATTTCCTCTATAGTCAATAGGAAGAGGATATCCAAAAGTTATCTCACATCCCAGGTGAGCTGAATGGTCTTCTGAGCTTACTACTTCCCTTAATCACAGGTAGCCTAAGGAAGCCAGCCCCTGAGTGATCCTTAGTGGGAATTAATCCAAGTTTTAATATTGACGTCTCATAAAAGATCTCATCTCATCATGCTGTTCCTCTCATTAGGGAATGACACTTTGCTCTTCTCCTTCTGGCAATTCACAGGGCATTAACGGTGTAAGCGATGGGTAGGAGTTTGATGAATTCCTGTTTTGGGCTTTCAGTACCATGAAGGGAATAGAGAGGCAGAGTCTGGTCCTCAGTCAAGGTGCCTCATACCTGCCGAAACACCAAGAGTCTTCAGTTTTCCCCTAATATTCCCTCTGGGGACTTCCCTCATGCATTGTAAGTGCACACAACTGGTCTTTTAGCACCTTACTCTACCTCTCCTGAGATTCATGACATGCAGGATGAGAAAGGGTGGTTTGTTCCTGGACAATTCCAGGTAACAGAAAAGTTTAGTATCATGGATGGGAGACTGCCAGCTAGAGCAGCTCATAAATTTGCCCTAATTTGTACTGTGGGTACCACCAGTGCAGCCAGGAATGAAAATCGCTCACTAATAGGAATGATCCAGAGATAGTGATCTGGTGAGCTATGGCAGACCATGAAAAAATGCAAAATTTGTACACAGCTGGTTCAGAAGAGGTGAGGGGAACTTGATATGTGGAAAACAAAACCATAAACAGTTCCTCTGTTATGTTGTATCATAACAAAGGCTGATTTGTAGCTCTTCCTGTGCAGTAATTTAAGAACAAACATTGATGATTTTTTTTTTTAGTCAGTTTATGCAATTCATGCCATACATTTTTTAAGAGTCCAACGCACACTTGGGTTTAAAGTGGGTCTGAATAACAGACCCAGGGATATTTTATTTCAGCTTATAAAATAGATACTTCTTGTGGTCACAGAGTGAAAGTTTTTCAGTTACCTGATACTGTGAAGGGATGGTTCAAAGTGTTTTGTGGGTGGAGAAGCATTGCCTCTAATTATTGGAAAAAAGAGTAAATTAATTAGGGTTAGTATGGCATTAGATGAGGTGCTCTCCTGTGCATCTTTTCAGATGTGTATTTTTTTAGAGGTCATACTCGATGTTCTGCTCAGTGTGGAAGTACCTCTGGAGACATGCAAGACTACAAATCCCTCATGCCTGTCACTTGATACCTCCAGGTGGCACCTCAAACACCAGACTTTTCAGCGGAGAAATGAGTGTGGTCCCTGCCAAGATTTCTGTCTTTTCTTCCCTAAAAGACATGTACATATATCTCTTCCTCCACTGACAGCTTACCACTGACCAGGAGTTACCTCCTCCCAGCAGCAGCAATCTGTCCAGTTCTCCTCCCATTCACGAGTACCCACTTGAGTCCTTCCTGTCCCAGCTGTGGAAAAACACCCGCTCCTTGGCCAAGAACACCCAGCTCTCTTGGACCATCCAGATGGAGCCGGCTCCAAAGCTGGCTGTGAATGTGAGGAACGGACCGTAAACAGTACAATACTGATGGGATTGGCCTGTGGTCAAGGCACTCAGAGCTCTCTAGCAGGCTGCTGGGGGATACACCTATACTTACATCTGGATTATAGTAGAAATACAAAGCCTTATTATTCCTTGCCTACCCTGGATCTCAGTACAAAGTGCACCCTAGGTGATTGATTTCTGAGAAATGTAGCATTGGATCAGTGATAATGAGCTACAGGCAACATACAAAATGTTTATGTTCCACCACAGGGTCCAAATTTGTGAAATAAATATTTGCTTTCTTGTACGTCTGTGGGATCCTGCCATAGAGAACACTATGTGCTATAATGTGTTTCAGAGCTGCCCATGGCAGGTCTTGGACAGACCTTTCACTGCTTGTTTAGTGTGGCATTTTCTTTAGACTCTCTTCCCATTTCGTCTGTTCCTTTGGAAAAAAACCCCGACAAAACCAAGCAACCACTTTATAATGTGTTTCTATTAATGTATCATGTATTACCTAAACTATAAATTGCATATTGAATAAGGTATAGTGTATTTCTTCTAAAAGTTGGAATACTATTGTGCTGAAATGTACTCAGACACGTGAGACAGGATTGTAGCCCAGAGCCAATAAAATTCAAGGAATATTTAGGAACTGAGGTGATGGAGAGAAGAGAGATTGGAATACAGACAGGAATGTACCACATCGACTGACCACGTGCTCGTTTAGAAAGTTTTACATCATTGAGAAAATATACCATTAGTTTTGTTCGATTAGATATGTAATTCTGATTGTCATTAAAAGATATCAAAGTAATACATGTCTTCTGACTGCCTCTTATCAAATGATCAGTGCATGTTCACACATAACATTTTCAAAGTTACAGACTGAGTGTTCTTGCAAAAAATCCATTGTGTTCTTGTTTAAGCATTACCATATTTTTTACTTTTATGAAATTTAGGCTACTGGGTGTGGAAATTTACTAGGGAAAGTTATTAAGAAGCAATTCAGAAATGTATGGGGGAGAAGACCATAGCTTTAGGAAATATTGGTCCCAGCTTGAATTTTTTTATGTACCTCCTCACTTGAAGATGTCATCCTCCTGTTCGGTCTTTTTCTTTCTGCAGTGTATGAAATCACACATCCTACCAAAAGGTTTCTACCTAGGGTAAACAATTTCTCACACAATTCCTCAGATTGCTGACATAAAACTGGAGGTTCATATTAGTATTTGTTTAAAATTTACTATTTACCATTTGTAAGATAAGTAATAACGCTAAAAACAATCTTTTATTAAGTGTGAACGTAAAATGAGGGTTTGCTGCTCCAGTAATATTTCATCCTTTCAGTCTTTTCTTTTTTTTTCTTTTTCTGTTTTAATTTATTGGCTTGTTCCTGGACTCAGTCTATGCATCTGTATCTGTAAAATAATGTAAATGTGATATGTTGATGTTTTTGAACAATATTACTCTATAGTGAAACACTAGGACATAAATCGTCAAACCACAAGAATTTTAAATAAGGCATCCTTTAGATTTGACTTATTTCTCCTTCTAGGGCTTCGACATAACATAGAAAGAGGCAGGCTGAAATGGGACAGTCAAAAACATCAACAGACCAAAGACATAAAAAAGAGAGCAAGAAAAGCAGCATCTGGTTCACTACATGCCCAGTGATCAGCCCAGAGCAATGCCCCTGCCAGAAGTACCTGGTTTTTATTGATCTGATTTGGGAACGCTCTAGTGCCGTGTCCCCATTGGCATCATCTTGGATCAGCTGGTAGGGAATTGCAGAACAGAGCAATCAGAAGACAGACCTGCTCCTTTGCAATGAGGAAATAAAAGTTTTAGGAGGTCAAAGGAAGAGTAACCATCTCCCGGGCCTGCATATTACAGAAGGGAGACCTTGTGTTGGGTATCAGGGAAAGCCTAAACACTGACCCAGCTCAAGTGTCTCTTACCAGGACTGTTTGGCTCACTGGCAGCCCCTACTAGGATCCCAGCCTCCTCAAGTTACAGGTGCTAGGGAACAGGGAATGAGTTTTTTAGCCATCTTTTGACAAAGAGAAAGCTGCAAAGTCTGCTTCCTCATGTATTTCCAATAACCAGATGCCCTCTGCAAAATGACCTGGTTCTTAGTTGTATTGATGCTGCCTTGAGTGTGCTGCTTGCTGTTTGCTGAGGGCTGGGGGAGGAGGAAAACCTTATTTATATTCCACCATGGGCACCAAAATGCCTTGCTTTGGCTCCGCTTGCAGTGCTTTTTCTTTTCTCTCTCTGCTTCTGCACATTTAAATTTCGAGATTTGATGGTGTTCAAGTATCTCAAAGATGATGGCTTTTTGCTAGGGACAGCTGGAGTCACACTTCAGTCTCATTGACAGTGACTACAACTGAGACTTGCAATTCCCAGAGGTGTTTCTGAAAATTTCTTTTGTCAAATTAGATTTTGTGAATAAATTACCCCTTAAATTTTATTCCATGTCTTACATTATGCATACATACACATGTGCCAAACACATCATTTTAATCCCTGAAATAAGTTGCAAACTGTATGTGAGCATAACCTTTGAATCTACTTGCAAAAGCTTCATACACTTGAACACTTAATATTTATTTTTTAAAAAGAAGTATTTCACAGTTTGAAATGTGTTATTCTTGGTGGATTTTATTTACTAGGTTACCATGATACTGACTAAACTGCAGCAAGATGTGGGGAGAATAGGGTACCAGGAGTGATAGCAAAATTCATGGCTAGTAATAAGGAAGATTTGAAGTCCAATAGCATGGCTTTTGCTACCTCAAACCTCAGACCTTTTCTTTCTTTTAGCATCTCCTGAGTGAACTATGATGGCTTTACTGTTTGTGAAAGTTCTGGAAAATGCCCATCTTCTTCAACATGAATTTCTGACTAAGCCGGTACAAGCAATGAAAATAGCCATTTACATACTTTCCAAATGAAATTCAGATCAGAAAAACATGGAAATTCTTGTAACTGCTACCGGGAAACAGTGAAACCACAGCAAGACCTGACCTTGACTTGCACGATCTGTGTTCTCAGCTGAGCCGTGTTCATATTTTCCACGTTTTCAGTAAAGAATACATGCTCTGAGTGAAAGTTTCTGCCTTGGCCCAGCCCCTCTTCACACCCTGAAAGGAAAAGTCCAGTAAGGGACCAGGGCTGCCGTGCCAGTACTTCTCCCCGGGATGGAACAGCTGGGGAGAGGCAAGTGTCCCCTGCTCTCTGGCTCATCAAAGCTCTGCTGCCAGCTGTCTTCATCCAGATGCTGGGAGGAGAGAGAAGCCCAGCCACTCATGTTAGCATGGAAGAAACACGAGGTTTTCTAAGGTGTGATGTTAAGTGATATTAATAGCAGCACAGACACTGGGTTATGCAATCTCTCAGCCCAGAACTCCTCAGACCCCAAGTAGATGCTGCCTCCAGCTGGGCTCTCCACATGAGAAAGATACAGACACACTGGAGGGAGCTCATCAGGGGTCCCTGAGGTGGCTGGGCTGGAGCACCCTTCCCATGTGGGGTGGCTGAGGGATGGGGCCGGTTCAGCCTGGGGAAGCGATTGTGATGGGGGTCTAACAGTAGCCCCCCAGCACCCATGGGGAGGTGGTTGAGAAGATGCATCCAGGCTCTTCACCATGCTGCACGGTGGGAGGGTGAGGGACAATGGGCGTGAGGGGCAATGAGAGGTTCAGGCTGGGTGTAAGGAAAAGTTTTTTTCATACTGAGCACAGTCAGGCAACGGGGTGGGTTCCTCAGGGGGTTTTCCACTCCCGAGTGGACACAGCCCCGAGCAACCTGGTCTGACCAGGCAGCTGGCCCTGCTGTGGGCAGGAGGTTGGACTGCAGACCTCCTGAGCTCCTGCTCAGCCTGAATGACACTGACTCAATCCTGTGATTCTATCATATGTAAATAGATGCTTATGTGATAAATGGGAATCATTCTTCAGAAGCAACTGCATGTTCTAACGAGTGTTTGACTTTTAAAATTGTCAGTCTCTCCCTCTTCTCATCAGACTGGAAACATAAAGAGTGGGTGCTATATATTTTAATATCTTTTTCTTTCTGCAAAAGAAATTACCGAAGTTTACCATTGGAGGGAGATAGCGATGAAGCTTTTGCTCTCAGACAAGCTGTAACGGAGAGGAAGCAGAAAAGAAACATACGCTTCTAGGCCAGCTGGTAAACTTCATATTTAAATTGATAGTAAGTTGCTGAGTGCCATCGCAATCACTATTACTGTAAACCCTAGGCATAGGTATTGCTCTGCAGCCAGATGAAATAGCTGGTCCCTGCCCTGGAGAGACTGACCTAAGACTGCAGGGTTAAACTTTTAAAAAGCACCTAGACTCATCTGAGTGGGTGGGAATTAGACCCCTAGAAGAGTGATGCTCAGGATGGGATTTTCTGTGCTGAACTGCAGCTTTATTCTTTTAGATGTCTTAATGAGCTCCACTGCCTGAAAGGTAAGAATCCTACCTTCCTTTCACAACATAAAGAGAGATCTAAATCCTTATCATCTGGATCCACAAAAGCCAGTGTATGGTTGTGTCTCAGCTGAGGAGGAAATCACTTACTGAATCAAGGTCCTAGACTTCAGCCTAGCAAGTACTAACATACTAACTTAATAAATTCTAACATTTGCATCAGGAATGGTGTGGCCAGCAGGAGTAGGGAAGTGATTGTCCCCCTGTACTCGGCTCTGGTGAGGCCGCATCTTGAGTACTGTGTCCAGTTTTGGGCCCATCACTACAAGAAGGACAATGAGGTGCTGGAGCGTGTCCAGAGAAGGGCAACAAAACTGGTGAAGAGACTGGAAAACAAATCTTATGAGGAGCAGCTGAGCGAACTGGGGTTGTTTAGCCTGGAGAAGAGGAGACTGAGGGGAGACCTGATCGCTTTCTACAACTACCTGAAAGGAGGTTGTGGCAAGCTGCGGGTTCATCTCTTCTCCCAAGTAACAAGCGACAGGACGAGAGGGAATGGCCTCAAGTTGCATTAGGAGAGGTTTAGATTGGATATTAGGAAAAACTTCTTCACAGAAGGAGTAGTGAGGTGTTGGAACAGACTGCCCAGAGAGGTGGTTGAATTGCCATCCCTGGAGACATTCAAAAAATGTGTAGACGTGGCACTCCAGGATATGATCTAGTAGGCACGATGGTGTTAGGTTGATGGTTGGACTTGATGATCTCGGAGGTCCTTTCCAACCTTAGGGATTCTATGATTCTATGATATGTGTTTAACTTAATTGATCCTAAGCTCACTGGTTGCTTGAATCAGACAACTTTGAGTTCAGGAATGTACATAACTATTTGAAGCCATAATATATTTTGGTTCAAATTTATCCATAACTGACTTTCTATTCAGATCCTTAATTGTCTGAATCACTGATGTTGAATTGGTTTGAGCCAATTTGTGCTTAGAAAGAAAACACTTAAAATTGGGAAGGCTTTCCGTTCCAGTGCCTCTCTCTCCATCTGAACTTCATGGATCCAGCACAGCGCAGGTGTTTGCTTTTCAAACATAGACACTGACAGCTGGAAAGTCAGGCCACTGTCCTCCTATTCGTGTAACAACACCTGCTTTTTTCATGAGGGAGAACACTACCAAATACATGATCAGGGTCCTCACTTCAGAAGTGTCCACTTTAAACGTGGTCTGCATGGACCTATGCAGTATCCCAGGACAGCGTTAGTGTGCTGAAACAGGGGATGACAATGGTGAATTAAGGTATGAAGGAGAGATGAGAGGGAAGGCTGACTAGAACATTATGTTGCTCTTGTATTTTTCCAAATGCAAGCAGTTCCTGAGATAACAGACATCACTTTGGTTGATCTATAATGCCAGTAATGGATTGTTACATTTATATATGTGTGCGTGCACATGTGTATATATGTGTACATATGTGTATACACACAACGCAAGTATATATACATATGTACACATACACAAAATTTGGGGAGAGTGACCCAACGAAATGCAAATTTCAAACAAACAGGATAAATTCTGGATTGCATAAAAGTACATTGGGTTGAGCAGACTTTCACATGGGGTTTGAGTGCCTGATGATGTCAGATGGCAAGTGGAGAGAGAACAGCAGCTTTGGGCATAGGGTGAACTAGATAGTTTGGGCAATGTCAGGGCACCATTTGTCTGAGCAAGGCACAAAATGTCTTAGTTCCTTCCAGGTTTCAGCCAGGACAGCTTTCCCCATGAGGCCTCTGCAGACAGCATAAATGAGGAAAGACAGGTTACTGCTCCTTTATCTCTCCAGACACTTTGAGACACTGGCTGATCAGGGTCTGGGAAAGTGATAAAAGCAGTTCACAGCTGCTTTTCCCTCCCATTATACTCAGGTGCTTGATGTATGAACTTTGTGCACAGCAGATCTGTGTCTTCACCACTGGCTTCCCTAACATGGGAAAGAGGTTAGGAAAGGGGGGTTGGAAAGTGAGGTACTGTAATCTCTACAACTTTGTCTGTAAAAATGAGTATTCTATGGTATATTGTGCATAGTTTTGATGTGATGGAAAAGACTAAGTACATGCAGGTACATGCAGAGAGTTTACTTATTTATTTTGTACTTCTCCTACTACTCAGAGCTTCACTCTCCCCATTCCCCGTCTTTTCTTGCAACATCAAGAGCCCCTACTGCACTGAGGCATGCACTGGTTGCATCATACCCACTGCACTCTGTTCCACAGCATTTTACAGCTGCCACACCAATCACACACTGAACTTGGATAAGGTCATTGATACGGCTAAACACAGCTTAGCTGTAACCAAGCACTTTCAAATCTAGAAATCACCAAGTTGTTAGAGTAATTGCTCTGCCTCACGCTCATGAAACTTCTGAGTAAAAAGCTCAAAACCACCATAAAGCTTTTCTTCCCTGACAGCGGGGCAGTTCCACCTCTAAATACACTGTGAAAGATATGGTGAAATCAATGAAGTGTCAAAATGTCATTGCATTATCCAGAGATTGCTGTTGGCTATTTAAGCAGTTTCTTTTATGACTAAACATAAAACCTGAAAGATATTCTTACATGTATCTGAAAGATAACAGCTGCTGAAGTGATTGGCATACCTTTTAGCTTTAGAATTTGGAGATTGATGTGCATTTAACAAGAATAACAGGTTTCTGTTCTGAAGAAAAAAAATATGTACCTAGAAAACATGTAACCATGGCTGCACTAGACTAAGATCTTGCCACAATCATCCAAAACACTATAATTGTGCTGCTGTAAAATTTGGTCTGCTTGAGTATTCTTACAGTCTTGGTAGCATTTTAAGATAAGTGAGGCAATATTTAAAGTTTGCCTTTCCAAATGGGCTTTATTTCCTTGCATTCAGTTGCTCAGACTGAAAGATTAGCATAAATGTACTTAAAAGTGGTTCCTTGGCCCTCATGCAAGGATATAAATGATTTTATTTTCCCCACATTTGGGTACCTTACAGTTGCCTTTGGAATGACTGAGTCAACAGGAGATGCCTGGATTCCCAGTGCTTATGAAACTCAATCTGTTTCTTTAGGTGCATAAGTAAGAACCTGGGGCTCAGACATATGATCTAATTATGTGGTTTAGCAAGTTGACACTCATCTTATGGTGTGTGATAAACTGTCCTTTCATTTAACACAGTTCAAGTTGTCCTGAGAACTCAGAATTATTTCTGTCACAGATGTAAATGGCAAAGGTCCCACTGCCTTGAGTGGAATAAGTTCACTACAAGCCCAAGATGTTTTACTTCAAACTACATGTGCATTGACATGCCTACATGGCATTTATTCTGAGTTTCTTGTCTTCTCTCTTGCAGCTGACATTTTGCAATCCTATGGATGCATGTTCTTTTCCAGCTGCAGCTGTGCCAACAGAAAGGTGAATGCCCCAGTCTCCTCCCTGCTCTGCTGCTGGAAGGTATCAGCCCCTCTGATCTGCTGGCCAGGCTCCTCATGTGATTTCCCATAATGTGTTTCAGTCAAAATAAACTGCCGTAACAGTGGCCCCTTCTTTAAATTCTTAAAACTGACTCATTTCTTTTTGATGGATACTGGTTAGGGGTCACAGAGAGAAGGCGACGAGTGCATGGGGATGAGGTGCTGCTTCAGTAACCTGCTCAGCTGGTGCAGCTACAGCCAGAAGGTGCGTGTCCACAGCACAAGTGTAATTGTTAATTGAGTTCCTGTTGCCAAGAAGCCCTATATTCTGGGAACAAGTTGTCTGAAACGAAACTGTTTATACAGCCTGTTGCGGTTTAGCCCTGGATAGCAACTAAGCAGCACGCAGCCGCTTGCTCACTTCCCCCTAGGCAGGATGGGGGAGAGAATCAGAAGAGTGAAAGTGAGAAACACATGGGTTGAGATACAAACAGTTTAATAGGACAAACTAAAAAAGGAAAACAATAATGATAATAATAATAATAATATACAGAACAAGTGATGAACACCACAATGTCTTACCACCCGAAGTCAGTGCTACACAAGACCCCCAGCTGCCACGCAAGGCCCCCAGCTGCCCAGCCTCCCAGCTCACACACGCAAGCTAAGCAAGACAAGGAATTCATTCCCCACTCCCCACGGCAGGCAGGGGTTCAGCAGTCTCCAGGACAGCAGGGCTCGGTCACATGTAATGGTTACTTGGGAAGACAAACGCCATCACTCCGAAGACGATGCTGCATAAGACCTCCCCCTGCCGAACCAGGCCCCCAGCTGCAAACGGAACATGACGTTGTGTAGTATGGAAAATCCTTTTGGTCCCTTTGGGTCAGCTACCCTGTCTGTGCCTCCTGCCCCAGTTTCTTGGTTGTCCCCCGTCTTCTCGTTACAGGCCAGTATGAGAAGCTGAAAAGTCCTTGACTGCTTAGCAGCAACTAAAAACATCAGTGTGTTATCAACATTGTTCTCCTCCTAAAACCAAAACACAGCCCTAACCAGCTGCCAGAAAGAAATTTAACTCTATCCTTGCTGAAACCAGACACAGCCCAAGGAATTCCTGCGGGTAAAATGAATGATCAGACTGATGAGTACATTGACATTGTTCCATTTAGATTTCTAAAAATTAAGGAAAAGAAAGTCATTAAATAAAGGGCTTAAATTAAATTAAATTAAATTAAAGAAAGCCAGGATGCCATTTGGGATGGTGAAGCTGAACGGAAGAGGAGCAGAAAAATAAAGAGTTGCTGTAGAGCAAGAGGTGGCTACTGGACAAACAGATGTGTTTATCTTTGAGGTATTTTTTAATTCTTGTGTTGTTTCATTTACACTCATGCGAAGTCAGCATCAGTCATATTCATCTTGGTTTCCGGTGACTATTATTTCCAACTAACTGTGTACCTTGTTGGAACATACAAAGAGGGCTCAGTACAGACAGCTTTACCAGGCTGATGACTAATTTTACTTCTGGTTCCTTTCTGGATGACTTTTTGTGACTAGTTTCAATGAAAATTCAGTTTATACCTACCGTAGTCAAGAGAATGTTTTTCATTTCACACGCTGCTTCTTCCTTCGCTTCCTGCTAGCCTGTGAAACAGACTTCTCGGAATTGTAAACTTGGTGAAATTCATTGTATCAATAAATCCCAGCACTAGCCAGCAACCCATGCTGATCTTGGATTCCCAACAAGGCATAAAGCAGAAAGTCAGTAGGCTACTTTGCACACCACAGCTCGGTGAGAATAAGATTGGAGTAAGTACCGAAAGCGCCATTCCACATGAAAAATCTTTCCTAGGAAGAAAGGGAGGCCCAAAACACCTGGGTCAGCATTGGGAGAGCACAAAGATTTGGTCCCTCATGGGACTAGCAGACAAGAGATTGTCCCATCAGTAAAGCTGTTTTCTGTCATTCTTTTCTACCTAATGGTAACCATCAACAGAGGAGAATCCACAACCATGCAGGGTGATTAAGGGGTAGAAAAGGGAGGTTATTGCCATGCATCACTATTATACATTATTATATTATGGGTACATATTATTATATATGGGTGTGTTATGTTACATTAGGTTATGTTACATGTATGTATGTTTGTATATGTATCCTTTCCACGCTTTGTAGGCAGGGATAGTCTGAGACTAGAAACAGGATTCCTCTCTAGGTGATAAATTATGCTAATGAGAGGTCAGCTAAGACATAGAGACCGAAAAGGCAGTGAAGAAGCAGAGGAATGCCAATGACTTTGCCTGTTCTGGTGCAAAGAGCGGTGCAAAGAAAACTGGAAACGGTGCAGTCTATGTTATTGTCCTGTTATTGTCAAGACTGGTTAACATTACATAGTGGAGCCGACAAATCAAAACACCGAGGACAGTTTTTGTTGTTTTTCAGACTGAGTCATAATTACGTATGGTACACTTTCCAGTAAGAGGTTATCTTTCAGAGTTACACATGGATTGCCATTCATCAAGGAATTTGGGGTTATTACAACAAGAGATAAACTGAAAGGCAATATACCAAAGCAATTTGTGGCGTGGGCTTAGTGGGGAAACAATGACTGACTGCTGAAGCAGTCAGCCCTGCTAAATTCAAAGAAATGGATCAAAATGAATATTGGAAGTAATTTCCAAGTCAAAGGCTATAATCTCCCTCCTGAAACTCATGTAAGAAATATGATCTACTTAGTTCTCATTCACCAGCTGAAGCAAGACTTGCAGTGCTGTTTCCCAGCAGTCAGACGTACACAGAACCAGGCTCAAGATACTGGCCATTTTTGCTGAAGTCATGCAATTTTCTCAAATCCCATTGCCACAGGGGGACAAAGAGGTAGCTGAGACACTGTGGCTGAACTCTGCCTTCACGTCAGCAGATGGTTGACATGGTGGGAGAAAGAATTGATACTGATTCTGTTGGTTTTGCACGTTTATTTTGCTTTAAAAATAGCTCAAACTGTTGGCTTCTTTTAAACATCAGTGTGTTTTTTTTACACTATATCACTTTTTTACTTTTGTCATGCACTCGTTAAGTTAAATTTTCTTTATCTGGGGAGAGGTTTAAGCTGAATCTAACTTCAGCTTAAATGAGCCAGACTCCTTGAGCTCGCTAGAGAGCCAGTGGGGAGAGACAGAACGCTCCCTGACCTGTTCTGTAGAAGGCAGTATTGCCAGGAGATTTCTAGATGAACATTAACAATTGCATAAAACTGTCTGTTGGATTGGGATGACAGGGGAACATCCCTCCCTGTTTCCAACAGTGTCTTTTTTGGACCTTTTTTCCTTTATTTTGTCTAATCCTGTTTTGGCCCTGGAGGTCTGCTCTGACTCCTCAGCTGTGACTCCTGTAGCAGCACGTTTCAGAAGTGCGCTGCCTGCCTTGTAAAGTCACTTTTACGTGTTTCAAACTGAGCCCTGTCCTACTAGAGGAGAATTTGAGTAAACACTTTCTCCCCCACCTTCTCCAGTGCCTTCCTCATTGTACAGACCTCAGCCATACTCTCCTTCTGCTCCCAGCTAAGCTGTCCCAGCCTTCTGCACTTCATATCTATCTCATTCCCTAAATCAACCTGCAAATATCCCTTAGGGGTTTAATGCACACCATGCAAAACTCTTATGCAGTGTAAAGCAGAGTTTTTGGAGCAAAAGTTGATGCCACAGTAGCAACCTAGAGACCAATGGGTACCTAAGGCTACTGTGCCTGGTTTGTAACACTGAGCTGGCTGAAAAGTCACCATGAAAAGCAAATCCACAGCCTGCCACAGCAGTGCATAAATGCACACCTTGTTGCCCACTGGATGTTTTGAGGTATTTTGTTTTGGAAGAATTTAGGTCTGGTGGTGAAATCAGGCAGCTCAAGTCCATGATTCTTCATGGTATTACTATGTTTCCCCTTTTTCAGGAAAAAATGGGTGCTCTAAACAGCCAGCTGAAAACAGCCTCCCCCGCACAGCTAAGTAAACCATCATTGTCAGGAATGTGGGCACGCTCCATTTTGTGCCAGGCTGTGTGTGCGCTCCCTGCTGAAGCATTTCCTTTAGCAAAACAAATAAGTGCCATGACGACAAACACAACAATCAGTCAATTGATGGACCGAAACACTCCTTTGCCATCACGCAGTGAATCTCCACATGGGAAACACAGGGCCTGGAGAGTTGCTTTTCCTGCATCTTATATCAGCACTGTATTTTTATCATGATCCAGATCTGGTATGCGTTGCTTCTCAAAGCTCAGAGAACAGAGACATTATTATGGTAACTCACTATAATGCTGTGTTTACATCTGCTCTCACTGATTCTCTTTTGCATGACATGAATCCAACATACCATTGGTTTGTCCTGGTAGAATTATGGTCCTATCTGAAGAAGGCAGCAGAGTATGTGCTCTGATGGTCCTTCTGACACTTTACAGAATAGGAGCATCTCAAACAGAGCTGTCTGTCTTGGAATAAAACAACGATTTCAGGCTGTGAACCATTGCCACACAGTTCCTGTCACTCACTTTGAATTCACACTGAAAGTGTCACAAAGAACAGGGGTGTTTTGACTCCCATAAAAGTAACATGTATAGTAATAGTACTTTCCCTAAGATAGTGCATAAACACAAGCAAAAGTGCGTTTTTCTTTTTTCCCCTCTAAACTAGCAGCAGCGAATGTGTGGTCATTTGGTCGCCTTCCATTTAAAAAATACAGTACATTCCTTACTCCCAGCCACCTTGACCACTAGCTGTTGTGTTTCCTATGTCAGAGGAGATGAGATCATTAATACCACCAGTAATGATGTCTGCAGAAAGTCCTCTTTTTGCCAGCTCATACGACCAGTCTGGATGAACTATAAAAAGGATCTATGATCCATTTAAACTCCCCACTGTTTAAATTGGCTATTAGAGATATGCCTTCACTGTCATTCCCTTGCTTCCTGATAAAAGAAAAGATGACTGTGCTGAAATATCTTGGTTGAGGAAAAGTGCATAAAAGCAGAGTTTTGCAAAAAAAAACATTGAAGAGGGACTCAAGGAGAAAACTTCGAATAGAGTAACAAGAAAGAAAAAGGGGGAGTGGAAATAAAATAGAAATCTGAGGGAAGAGGAAGAAAATGATAGATCTGCAAACATAAGGCCAGTGGTATGCAATTGTGGTCAGATTATATCTCTTCATGTCTTCATCATCTTCAGCAAACCTGTGACCATGTCCAAATATTGGTGAAATAGAAGAAAGTGATAAGGCCATTATGTGATTTCAGTGTTGGAAACTGGTTTTGCCATAAAGATACACATCAATAAATCAGGTTTGTTCGTATTTTACTGACCTTTATCCGTAGGAAATAAAGAAACCAGAGAACACAGACAAGACCACCGATTTATAGATAGCACAAGAAACACCTAGCTCATTCTACTGTGCAGTGCAGAAGCTGTTTATTTTAAATGAGTAATGGTGTGGCTCTCTTTGAAAAGCAGCATTCAAGGTTGATATTTAACTCTTCTCCTCAGGAGCATGTGAAAGAGGCAATTCAGATCGCGCAACAAGAGAACCGGCAGAATCCCAAGAGTATGGCTCCTCGCCGTCTTCTTGGAGGTGCTCTACTGGAGTTTCTGGGCATGATTCTTCAGGTGACCCGTGGTCTCCTGAAAAGAGCTGCTGCATCCTTGCAAGGTAAAAAATAATACAGGAGACAAAGAATGAATTATTCTTTCACTTGCTGATGCCAGAGAGCAGAGTGTCGCAGGCAGCAAGCTTCTACAAAGTAGAGTGCGTAATGGAAGACTTGATATTTTAATTATCCCTGACCTCAGCCCTCCAGCTCAAAGAAGGATGAGTGTATTTAGGAACAAGTGACAAGACTTTTGCTACTGAGCGGGTCTGCTAGGAAGCTGTCTGGCAGAGTGAGGGCATGTTGCTGCCCATGTCCAGCAGGCCTGAAGAGGGTCTGCAAACATTGCAGGACTAGGCATGATGAGAAATCGTTTGAAGCAGACTGCAATATGGATTTGTTTCTGTTGTTTTCAGTAATGTGCTTCTTCATTCGCTGTTCAGTTAACACACGGGCTGTAGTATCCAGGAGGAAATATAGTGATGCTCTGGGAGCTGATACCAGCACTATGGATACAGTGCACGGTGTTTTGTCACAACACACCACAAGGAGGTGCAGAAAAAAGTGGGCAACAAAATGATGTTTTCTGAACTCAGCCTTCCCACCTTCTACATTCACCAAAACTCAACAGACTGGAGAAGACTAGCTGTACTCTAGCTAGGAACCAAGTACTTCCAACAGATTCAGCTGCAAGAATTCACTTACCACCCAAACACATGGGGTGTTTGAAACTTTCTTTTCCTTACAAACTTTCTATAAAATAAGACATACAACATCTATAGTTAGTTGGCTATTCTAACAACATTTTCATAGAATTGAAGTTATTCCTTTTTTTTTTTTTGATTCGGCAATGCCTTGACTTCTGATAATAATGGTATTTTTCTTGAAGGAACATAAGAGGTATCATCCACACCCCTGAAGCGCTGAGTATTTTATGGTCTCATTGGCTGAAATCTCCCAAGTTTTACTTATCTGAATGTACAGCTTTGCTTCTGTGAATGTGGCCAGCTGTCTTGAGTTCAGGGTCAAAAATACCACTCAAAATCATTTATAATGAACGACGAGTCCAGCAGTTGAACTCAATGATCCTTATGGCTCCCATCCAACTCAGGATATTCTGTGATTCTATGATTATTTTGTTGATAGCTGTATGGTTTTTACGTGATGCTTATCAGCTAAACTCCTGTCTCTTGCACAACTTTTAAAACATCAAAATGCATAAAAAATACAACTTGCTCACACTTCTTGTTCTCTGTTTACCGAGAGCATCTGACTGCGGAGCCTAGGAGCAAAGCACAAATGATAATGGAGTGATATTGAGAATGATCAACAACAGTAATAAAAAAATCCAGATACTGCTCAGGTGTCAGCCAATGCACAACTAATAACCTGACATGTGAGCACTAAATCCTCTGTGGACCACTTTGTCATTTCCCAGTATAGACACAGTGGTTCACAGGGAAATCTGCACCACTAAATTAGTCATGTGCTCCCACCATTAATTTCAAAAATAAATGAATGCAAGCAAAATTTGGTCTGAAATGTATATAATAACAAACCAAGGATGTTTCTAGGAAATTTACTCCAGTAATTACTTTTTGAATTGGAGATTTTATTGTTTTTTTTTCCTGCGATACCTATAAAAGCAAGAGAGTTCGCTGGCTTCACAAAAAGCTACAAATCCCAATGTACTACCAAATGGAAGTGGTTCACATGCAGTGCCACTGGGTTGATGGTGATAAACAGGACTGCATTTAATGGTAAAAGTCTATCACTACCCAAAGCTTAGTCAAAACAATTCCTTGACACAAAATTGTTCTTCAGACAATGAGAAACTCTATTTGATGTAACCAGCAGAAAAGCACATTGCCCTCTTTCTGGTAACCATCAAATGCTTTGGTTTCTTAAGTTGGAAATAAACAAGCCTCAAGGAATTTGAGGTTTTATACATCTCACATATTGTTTTAGTTTTGTTGGTTTTTTTTTTCAATCCTAGATAAATTTGCAAATATTTTAAAACTTGTGAAGTTACTTTCCACTCTGGTAAAGAAGAATGAAAAGAAAATTTCTTTTTTTTTCCATAGACTTTAAACATCTCTCCATCTCAAATTAAATACTCAGGTGCAAACAGCTGCCACTGCTACTTTGGAGGAATACAGCACTTTTCAGAAACATGTTGTTGCCTTCTGAAGGCAACTGGCCTGAAGCACAGTTCCAATAGGATTTAATGATAATGCAGGCAGACTCTAAGATACATGAGATTATCCACATGCTGGAGGAGTATTTTAGGATGACAGGGCTCTAAATTCCAGTTCCATGGAGCCAACTGCATGAGACTTATGGTGTGGTGAAGAGTATGTGCAAACCTACAGGAATATGTATGGAAATGTCCCAGTAATTTAGGAGATCTCTCTCAACATCTCTACTGAGGATATGAAACCAAGTTGCAGTGATACACCACAGCCCAATTTTAAGTGTGGTTCTCCTCTGCAATGATTTTCTGAAGCTGCTTGGTGGATTTTGCAGTTCACCAGCTAAACACAGTAGAACTCCAAATGCTAGGAAATCCCATTGACAAACTCGATTGAAATGTTAAGGTGTCAGTACTTGTATAGAATCATAGAATCAGAGAATGGTTTGGGTTGGAAGGGACTTCAAAGACCATCTAGTTCCAACCCCCCTACCATGGACAGGGACACCCTCTACTAGATCAGGTTGCCCAAAGCCCCATCCAATCTGGCCTTGAACACTGCCAGGGAGGGGGCAGCCACAGCTTCTCTGGGCAACCTCACCACCCTCACAGTAAAGAATTTGTTCCTCTTATCTAATCTAAATCTCCCCTCCTTTATCTTAAAGTCATCATCCCTTGTTCTATCACTATGCTCCCTGATAAGCAGTCCCATTTTCAACAAGGGAAAGAAGGAAGACCTGGGGAACTACAGGCTGGTCAGCCTCACCTCCTTGCTGGGCAAGATCATGGAGCAGATCCTCCTGCAAACTATGCTCAGGCACATGGAAAGTAAGGAGATGACTGATGACAGTCAACATGGCTTCACAAAGGGCAAATCGTGCCTGACAAATTTGGTGGCCTTCTACGATGGAGTCACAGCATCAGCGGACAAGGGAAGAGCAACCAACATAATTTACCTGGACTTTTGCAAAGCATTTGACACTGTCCTGCATGACATCCTTGCCTCTAAACTGGAGAGACATGGATTTGATGGATGGACCACTAACTGGATAAGGAACTGGCTGAATGGCTGCACTCAGAGTTGTGTTCAGTGTCTCGATGTCCAAGTGGAGATCAGTGACAAGTGGTGTTCCTCAGGGTTTGGTACTGGGACCGGCACTGTTTAATATCTTTGTAAGCGACATGGACAGAGGGATCAAGTGCACCCTCAGCAGGTTTGCCAACAACACCAAGCTGTGTGATGCGGTTCACAAGCTGGAGGGAAGGGATGCCATCCGGAGGGACCTTGATGGGTTGGAGAGGTGGGCCAGTGCGAATTGCATGAAATTCAACAAGGCCAAGTGTAAGGTCCTACACGTGGGTTGGCACAATCCCANGAGGGGATTCTGTCCCTCTACTCTGCTCTTGTGAGACCCCACCTGGAGTGCTGCGTCCAGCTCTGGGGTCCCCGGGACAGGAAAGACATGGAGCTGCTGGAGCAAGTCCAGAGGAGGGCCACAAAGTTGGTCAGAGGGCTGGAGCACCTCTCCTGTGAGGACAGGCTGAGAGAGCTGGGGTCATTCAGCCCGGAGAAGAGAAGGCTCCAGGGAGACCTAATTGCGGCCTTCCAATACCTAAAAGGGGACCTACAGGAAAGCTGGCAAGGGGCTGTTTATCAGGGAGTGTAGTGGCAGGACAAGGGATAATGGGTATAAACTAAAAGAGAGGGGATTTAGATTGGACATTAGGAAGAAATTCTTCCCTGTGAGGGTGGTGAGGCACTGGAACAGGTTGCCCAGAGAAGCTGTGGAGGCCCCATCCCTGGAAGTGTCCAAGACCAGGTTGGATGGGGCTTTGGGCAACCTGGTCTAGTGGAGGCTGTCCCTGCCCATGGCAGGGGGGGTTGGAACTAGATGATCCTTGAGGTTCCTTCCAACCCTAACTGTTCTATGATTCTATGATTCTATGATTCTATGATTTTTGTTCATTAGCTTTAAAAAAATCTGATTTCAACTGTGTTAGCAATGATAATGGCTTGGTAATAGGTATGACTTTAAATAAGAATTATCTGCATGAAACTATCTCTCCTCCTAAGTGTGGTTTTTTCCTTACTACACTTCTGTGAAACATGCTGGTAGAGGATATATATAAACATAATTCAGCAAAGTGTGCTGAGACACTCAATACAGTTGTATGGATTGCCTAATGAATACATTCATCTTCCAAATAATGGGTAGATTTTGAAATTACTAGTAGACAAAGGATAGTTTTGTTTTTAAGGCACAGGACTTAAGTCTATTAAGTAAGAGCCAGATTTAGGCTTAAATAAATGTGCTTTTAAATTTTAGTGGGAATTGTGCACATTTGTATTATGGTCTGGTTTATTTCCGCTTCTGGCTTTATCTTTGACTTCCTCTGTGACACTCGGACAAGTCGGTTTACATTTACGTGCCTTGGTTTCCACACAGTAAATTGGGGACTGTGCAAAAAGCTAGCCCACAAACAGTTCAGATCCCAACTTAATTAAAGGTTGCAGAGATAATTTTGTTCCTCAGAGAAGAGACTGGTTGTTATTACAAACTATTATCGTGGTAATTATAATTTACTGTAGCTACTAGGATCCATTTGCTTCCGCTAGTTTTAAGCCAGTGTAAATCATGTAACATCCATGAAGATTTCCTTGATTTAGAGCAAGGATGTTGGCTACTTATCAGCCGTTAAGTATCCCAGACAAGCTGTCACTCAGGTCCTTCTCAGCTTTTGAAAGGTATTGTGAGTCTCCAGAACTAGCTTTATTTCTGCTCAGTTTGCACAGGCTTCTCATGTTCATTTACAGAGGCCTGTGAGTAGTCTTGATAGCAATCAAGAGGCAATATGGTCCTCTTGATGAGCACTTATGGGAAACACAAGACTCATAACTTGGAAACATGAGATACTTCACTGTGCAGGAGTGTGAGTAATGGAGTAGAAAGAGCCTCTGTGTTTTACCTTCCTCCTGGGGCTGAACAACATGTCCCCTCAGTAAAAGATATCAAAGGCTACTGAAGGATATCTTATTAGAGCTCAATTGCCAAGGAAGGTGGGCAGGAGTGACCAGAGAAAGCTGTGGATTTGGATTCCTGCAGAATAACAAACTCCCGACTTCCTGTGCTGTTCTTTCTCTTAGGGATGTTTTGGTAACCTGCCAGCCCCAGCCTGGTGGCAGTTTAAAGGAGGGTGGCCAAATGAATCACCCTGCTGATATGAATAATGATTAAAAGGTTAAAGAAATCCCATGTGACTAGCAGAAATCACAGGAGCTTGAGTAGACCTGGTACTCTAATAAACAAACAGCAGCACATTTACTTTAGCAATTGGCTATATACGCCGTCTATAGGCATTTTTCCTATTTACTGCTTCAGCATGCTTATCCCTAGGTGCTGAGACATCCTTCCATCAACATAAGTAAAAATGTTATTTGCTTGAACTGTGTGAAATAAAATAAAACCCAATCCCAGACTAGGAAGTTTTTCTCCAGATTCTTTCCACCTTCCTTGGCACCTTTGATGTGTGACCCTTGCCACCCACCACCCTCCCTTCCAGCCGGCCCTCCCTGGAATAGCCTCCGAATGAAACGATGGTCCCCAGGACCAAAGAGGAGGCTGTGGTTTCCATAGATGACTGCCCGCTGCAGGCACTGCTTACTTGTGGTGTTTATTTCAGTCCCTCCTAGCTACGGTGCCTGGAGTTGGAAGGGTCAATCCGCAGTTTGAATTGGCATATTTTTAAGGTCTTTTCTATTATGAAATATTTATGAGAGGAAACAAGGTTGGACATTCCTGCAGCCAGTCCGGTGTAGGAACGCTATGTGCCTTCCTCCCCCCAACATGTAAATGCAGTCAGTTATTTAATGGAAGACTCACATACCTTGTTCCTTTACATTTCAAGTGAGCTGTCAGAGGAATGTAAACATTTATTTGGAGCAAGCCCTCAGGTAAAGGATTACCATATGCCGCAGAAGGAAATTCCAGCATGCCCACCAAAATTTATGCTGTGGAGAGAGCTATGAATAGAAAGTTTGTACACTGTTATGAATATGGATAAAATACATCACTCATGGCCGGGCTATGGCACGCAAAATTGAAAAACACATATTTTGGATCACACAATATTTTCAAAAATATATTTAAAAGAAAATAAACATGGGATCTTGTGTGTTCGTTTACTGTTTGAAGTACCTTCAGGGAAGAGAGACATCAACAAATTTCTTCCAGACCACTCACTTCTCTTGATAACAGGAGGTTCTTTGGGAGAAAGGCAACAGTCTCATTCCGGGATCTCTTTGTTTCCTTAGCCAGTGCCCATTTATTGGGAGTTTATGTTGTGTTCAGCGCTAGCAAAAGCAAATGCGTTCAGAGGGCTATGTTCAGTCTTAAAGGTCAGAATTCCTCATTCTCAGCCACCTCACAAGGTGACCTTTTCATGGGTGCTACATGACCCTTGTTCACCTTGCAAATGAGTGTTATTAGCATTTTTATTATTATTATTCTACACCCAGCCAGTCATCACTGATGCTTTGATGTGGTTAGCATCAGTTTCTTTTGAAGTGAGAGGACTTCTGCTACATGTGTTAAAAAGAGATGTTAAAACTTGTGTCTGCTGGAAGGACAGCCCCAACATACAAACCTCTGGACACCTCAGCAACTCCAGGCTGAGCAATGCAGTGGTCCTGTCTGTGCTCCAAAGCTTGTTACTATGACCCAAGGCCATGCAGAGCTTCTGCACTGAAATCCCCTACATCAGCCCTCTCTAACTGTATTTAGAGTAGTGCTGCACAAGCTCCTTTATGTGGGAAGAACTCATGAGGGGTGATCTGCCCTTTCTCTGGATGCATACACTCGGATCAAACCATTAATTTGTTCTCAGGACCCTCCTGCTGCCTTTTTCTCTCTGCTCCCACACTCCCTCACCCGTCTCCCCTCTGCCCCACAGCGTTTCCTCCCATTGCAGAGTTTCTTTTTGCATATGTGTGGAAGTGACACTTTGGAGTGGGTCCAAAGAAGAGCAGTGAAGCTGGTGAAGGGTCTGGAGCACAAGTCTTAAGAGGAGCAGCTGCAGGAATGGGGGTTGTTCAGCCTGCAGAAAAGGAGGTTAAGGGGAGACCTTATCGCTCTCTACAACTACCTGAAAGGAGGTTGTAGCCAGGTGGGTGTTGGATTCTTCTCCCAGGTAACAAGAAATAGTATAAGAGGAAATTACCTCAAGTCATGCCAGAGGACGTTTAGATTGGATATTAGGAAAAATTTCTTCACCAAAAGGGTTGTCAAGCACTAGAACAGGCTGCCCGGGGAAGTGGTTGAGTCAGCATCCCTGGAGGTATTTAAAAGACACGTAGATGTGGTGCTTAGGGACATGGTTTAGTGGTGGAGGTGTCAGTGCTAGGTTACCAGTTGGACTTGATGATTTTAAAGGTCTATTCCAACCTACACAATTCGGTGATTCTATGACAGAAGAACAATACTATACTTAAATGAGATGAAGTAAAACTTCGTAGTGAAAGAGGAGTGAAAGACAGTGAAAGAAAACAGTATTTGGCAGTCGGAACACTGAATGTGGCATCAGGCCCAAGCTGTCCAGACCATGTTGATGCAGACGAAGGGAGGAGTTTGATGTGGGATAGCAAGCTGCTTTGATTATCTTTCACTGTTACCCCAAAGCCAAGTTTACTTTAACTGGAAATTGCAGCTGAACAATTGAATGAGAAACTTAGTCAAAGAAAAAGTTACTGATTTAAAGTCCTAAGATTCCTCCTACCTAAGGAATAAAAGCAAAAAACTTGATAGCATTGGCACCCATGCTCAAGCTGAATATGAATGAGCTCTCCAGGAACACACATCCTCACCTTCAGACCCCACACCCACCCTGGATCCTTCTCTCTAGGCTGTTCATACCCAAGACAAGTTTCCTACATCCACGTGCCCCTGTTGTCCTCCAGTCCCAAATCCAGCACAATGCCCAATACTGATTGCAGGAGTATGGTACAGCACTCCCCTTATGGGATGCCCTGAGCACAAAGTGACACCTAGAGTTATTTTCAGTGAGAAGCAAAGAGGAAGCGTGTTTAGTGACGAAACAACAAGGTACAGCCAGAGAGGTGTAACTGCTCTCCCTACATATTAAGAAAAAAATGGTAGCTTAATTAATTTAGAATCAATTAGCACTTGCAAATTCTGATAATTAGAGAAGCAAGGGTTGAGTAAGAGCTTTGCTGCAATGTAGGTGAGTTTCCAGGTGAGGCTGAAGGGACAATCAATCTCAGTCTTTTTGCCTTCAGTCATGAAGATGACAGAGGGCTATGAGGACAGGCTGAGAGACCTGGGCTTGTTCAGCCCGGAGAAGAGAAGGCTCCAGGGAGACCTAATTGTGGCCTTCCAGTACCTAAAGGGGCCTATAGGAAAGCTGGAAAGGGACTGTTTATCAGGAAGTGCAGTGACAGAACAAGGGGTAATGGGTTGAATCTAAAAGAGGGGGGATTTAGATTGGATGTTAAGAAGAAATTCTTCCCTGTGAGGGCGGTGAGGCACTGGAACAGGTTGCCCAGAGAAGCTGTGGCTGCCCCCTCCCTGGCAGTGTTCAAGGCCAGGTTGGATGGGGCTTTGGGCAACCTGGTCTAGTGGAGGGTGTCCCTGCCCATGGCAGGGGGGTTGGAACTAGATGATTTTTGAGGTCCCTTCCAACCCAAACCATTCTGTGATTCTATGATGCCTATTAGAACAGGGGGAGGAATATAAATTCTGAAATTATAGTGATGAAAAGATTATTTATAGTAAATATTTGAAAGCTGAAGAGTGAAGACATGGCCTTTGTGATTTTCACATTAATAGATGGAGTCCTTTGAGTATCACATGACTTAGTTGTTATTTCTTAGTATGATGTCACAGCTGTGCACTCTCAGACCTTATTGTAAAGTAAAAACAATGTACCACTCACTTCAGGCTACTAACACTGGGATTAAAAAATTCTGAAACTGGGGTGAGGACTGGTTCTTAAGGCAGCAAAGGATGACGTTGGAATGAAATATAGCATCATAGCAAGATAATGGCTTCAGACTCCTCAGCGTCACAATGCTGTGTATATCACTTTTGATACAGTGAATGATCAAGGTCTTATTGCCATTTTCCAGCTAAGGAAACTCAGAAGAGAAGGTTTTAGTAGTGGTGGCACAGGAACAAATGAAATTCTGATGTGTCACTTGCAGGCATCTTCTGGAGGTGCAGATCATTTGAAACTACTTTGAACTTTCAACACCCAATGAATTTTTAAACATGAGGTCCTACATGAAATATCACAGTCTGACAAACAGGCTACCCAGTTTGATCCTAAAGTGCATCAATTACATCATTGTAGGTGCTGAAAAGTGTCATCAGAATCCAGCACCCACATTTGAAAGCTGAATATGGGAGCAGGGGAGGGAAGGGAACAAAGAGACTTTCTATCCTTGTGCCCACTTGCACAAACATCGCAGCGGGTCTGAGCCTCCGGACTCCTACTGTGCACCTCTGTGTGTGTGTAAATCACATCAAAGAGATTCTTGGAAACACTGCGCCAAGGAAGGCTGCAACTTGCCTGTGGTTCCTGGGTGGCGGGCCCCTGGGCAAGGCACGGCCCTTTTAATTACGCCCTGTTAGGATCCTCAGGGTGGACCCAAAGTTAAATACCACAGTTTGCATGGAAAACACACTAAGATGTAACTGAACCGGCACACTCGCTCTGTGGACTGAGGGTTGTAATTTGATAGGAGACTCAGTTTGTGGTGTGACAACCCACAAACAACCATGTCCCACTGCAGGCAACCTGCTCAGCAAGGGAAAAACAGAACAGACTGTCCCGAAGGGCTCCTGACCTCTGACCAGGTGATGACCAGCATTGTTGAATATGAATTTCGGCCCAGGTTTTGTGAAAATTGATTCTAGAAGAAAGATGTGGATACAGGAATTGTACTGGCAAGCCTAATTCCTCTGGACCATGGTGATTTCACCTGCAGGAACGTCTTTTGGGCACAGTCTGAACTTGATGCCCAGTGTTGATTTTGACAAAATGTTCTGGTGTCCTTGAAGGTGACTAAGAGTAACAGGTACCAGTAACAGGTGAGTTTGCCTATGATCATCTGCCTCGCTGTGAGCTGCTGTGTTTGTACATGGCATCAAGTTCCTGACACAGAAGTGACAACACCAAGAGATGGGCAGCACTGAGAAACAGCAGTGTTTTTAAAGGTGATTCATGTCCGGATTATATCATTTACTGTGGGATGCTCGCAGAGATGATGCACGTATATCCTGTTCATTGCTCTCTGTACATCTACATGAACATTTTACCTTGAAAATTAAAGCCCTCAGGGAGGATTTTTCCAACTTGTGTCCTGAGAACAACTTGAGCTTTTTTGAGGTCCATTAGAACAACTGCTGTAACAAGGAAAAGTTTTTGATTAGCAACAAATAACTGGCAATTCTGGTTTGCAAGGTGGGGACTGGGAGCAGACCTCTTTCCCTGAGGGGCAGGCAAAGGCACATGGCTGGGCAAGGAGTACTCTGGGGGCGAGCTGCCACGCTAGCTGGCATCTTACAGGGGTCATAAAACTCAAGCAAAGAACCTAAAACTCTCCCAGTGCAATACTTAAACTCCCTAAGCATTTATTATTTTTAAAGAAAACATCTATATTCTTCAATCAATTTAGTGATTTGGTGGTAGAAATGCAGTTTTCACTCATTAGTTGTTAATGTTTACAATATCATACTTACTGTTATTTTATGGATTTGTTTTAATCCCCTCATTTGACAGTTCTCAATGACAAATTCCACGTACACCTGTAAATCACACGCTGTTGTTTCTTCTTGTTTGCATCAACATAGCTGTTCTTTCAAACTAAAAGGAGCTCAGAAGCAACTTGCAAAATAAACATTTGTACAAAATCTTATACATGGGAATGTCAGATATTTCCAAGGTCACGGAAACAGGTGCCAGTTAAGAAATAGCATAAGGTTACAGAGCAAAGTAGTGTTGAATAGGAGAGTAATAGATCAGGAGATTTACTTGCTCTGTTGTTCTCATTCATTGCTTCTAATTTTTATTTGACTGCAGTTATAAGTAATAGCTTGATTAAAGGCAGATTAAACATTAGCACATGGTTCAGAGAGTGAGCAGTGAGAGAAAGATACCTTGCAGCCAGTAATTTTTAAGGTAGCACAATCTGTTTCTTTTGTGGGAATATTGGTTCTTGTGATATTTCCAGCCCAGTTTTATAAATGCGAGTTCAGATGGTTTTGTTACAGAGATAGGATAAGCACCCATATTTTAAAGTTTTTGGTGACATTTACATCTTTAAAGCTTCATGTTATTACTGTGAATGTCCATGTTGGTTATCACTGGATGTGTAAGAGCCAGATTTGGACATACAGCTCTTGCAATACTGAATTGAAGGTTTGACGTTAATTTATGAATAATGGAAACATAGGTGCTTCTGTCAAAAAAAGAATTGTTTCCATGTAACATCCTTATTGTGCATATGATGCAATTATCTGTAGCATTATTATGACTGCCACTTTTCTGCATTGCAAATGTGTTCAAATGTAAAATACTCTTTGTCACTACTGGTGACGTGTATGTTGTGGTTTTCTTTGTTTGCATCACAAGTGAAGGAACTTTCTTTTTACTTTTGCTAGTAATAGCAGCTGCACTGATTTTAAGGAACTCAGTGTAATTGTAATTTGTATTCTATAATTATGTACATAATTTATATACACAAAAGTCAGTTAATTGCAAAGAAAAGACAAATGAAAATTATAAAAAAGCTTTTGTCTGTATATGCTGCCGTGCTGATGCAGACATGTTGTGGCGAAATTCTTTTGCCAGGCCTGGCATGTGAGCCTGGTGTGCTGTAAACAGAAAGCTGGAACTCTCCCTGTTGCTTGTAGTCACTGCCTGTTGAACAGGGAGGTGAAGAATGGATCCCAGCTGGACACAAGATGAGGTACAGCTAGCGAGTGTATTCCTCCACAGGCATTTTTCTTTTCTCTGAACTTGGATGAAGCTGAAGGAGCTCCAAAAGGAGCTGAACATCTCAGGCACCTTCGCAGCCTCCAGGTTATAGTCTCCTTATGGGGACTGGTCTCAGTGTGCCAGGGAGGGATTTGTTTGCTGACTTACAGCCGCCGTTCATCGGCGTTGCCTGCCCTCCCCGCCCCGCACACAGTGCAGACGGATGGCGGCACGGTTGCCCACAACATACCAGTTAAAAGCAGTGCTAATAATCTCATGAGTACGGTTTCATAAAAGAGCAGAGGGTGCACAGGAAACCTGACAATCTGCTCGTTTTACTACAGAGCATAAAGCCCTGATTGTTACTTAATTCAGCATTTTTCTCAGTTTCAGTTAATGAAACAACCAAGTTAATTGCTTGTGCACGTGTTGTTCTTTCTGATTTCCAGACCCTTCTGATTTTAACCACTGGACTGCTGCAAACATGAAAAGATTTATTTCCTAAAAGGTGCATCACAAATTTCCTGGCAGAGCTGGTCTGGAGTTGCTCAAAGTGTTTGTGGAATACAAGTACAGTCGCAGGCTCTGGCAGAAAAAGTTTTACAGAGGGTAGAAGTGTCAGGAGGGGCCTGGAATAAGCTCATTGGATCATCACAGATCATTTACCACCTGAAACATAGAGTGCAAAATATCATCAACCAGCAAATACCCCTGAGGAGAATTAATCTCTTTTTCTGAAGTAATTGAGGAGATGCCAGATTTGAGTGGAAGAGCTGAAAGGTATTCCTCATTGCTGTACGTCTTCTATGCTTAGTGGCTCAGTGTACTGTTCATCAGCAAGGAAATTCTGACAAAGGTAAAGTTTACTGCTTTTTCCATATAGATTTCTACCTTCCCTTTTAATTCAGTAGTAGTTATCTGGAAATAAAGAAGAAAATTCTTAAAGTTAGCTTCATAGGTCTGCATCACCTTGAATGAAGGAACCAGTGGCTGAACTCTATTTGCTCCTTTGCCATAAAAAAGACGATGTGATGTTGTTGGCCTCCTAAAAAAAAAAACAAACTCATGAATGACGCACTTAAAACAAAATTACATTCTGTAGGAAATCTTGTATGAACTTATTCCCAGGCTAAGAAATCAGATAATCTTTGGACAGGTTGTGGGGTGTGGTTTTGCTGTTGTTGCTATTGCTGGCTTTTAGTCTAATGTAGTCATCACTGATGTCACTTCTCCCTGAACTGCAGCAAAACTTCTAGTACATGGGAATGTCTCATAGACCAGAAAACCATCCCTAAGTAAAAGAAGCCTTGATAAAATGTTGTGATAAAAAACAGATTGAGTTTTATAGAGATTTGCATAACTAGTAGCTTTATCACACAGAAAAAATACCGTTGTATAGATGAGAACTTTGCTTCCACTTTGATACTGAGATTGCATAGAGCTTTGTGTTTGAAAATACATTGTTATATTAAAAAATGTCACTGGCTCAGGAAGGTGAATTATAGAAGGAGACAATAAGTGAGAAGTTTTCCAACTTGTTTTAGTTTTTATGAAAAAGCGTGTTAAGCAGACACCTGGGTCATCTTGTCACCTCCCTGTGGATATTATGTCAGGAGCACGGTTACCTTGCAGTGAATGAAGGCAGATGGGTTTACTCAGAACATGGCTCCTAGGTGGCCTGAGTCACTTTCTAGAGCCACCTCCTCTCATGGTCTATAGATGTAATCAGTGGCAACCTTGCTCCTAGCCAAGGAGTCCCAGCTGTGTGCTGGAAGCCAAAGGGATGAAACTGAGACACAGGCCTGGCAGGTTGGCTGGCTGGCTGGAGAGATGGAAGTTTACAATGACCTGAAAAAACAGTCAGATGAAGCTGGAAAACATTTGCAGAGGGAAGTGATGTACCACAAAGTTTAATACTTGCAAGTCACCTGTACAGGTGGGAGTCCCCCTACAGCACTATGTCCTTTATAGCAATGTATGTTGTCACGAAGTAAATGTCACCTGCTTAAATGGAACAAGGAGAGCTGTGACTCCCTTGCAGACAGCTCTGAGGAAGGCATGAAGGACCACAGAGCCCAGAACCGAAACTGAGTCTGCCCTCAACATTTTAAGAATTCTGTGTACCTTGATTATCTTGATTGAGGGGGATCAGGTTAGAGAGCATTTAGGCAAACTTGACATGCACAAATCCACGGGCCCTCGTGGGATTCACCCGTAAGTGCTCAGAGAGCTGGCAGATGTTACTGCTATGCCACTTTCCATCATCTTTGAAAGGTCATGGAGAACAGGAGAGGTGCCTGAGAACTGGAGAAAAGCCAGTGGGCTACAAAACTGGGAGAAGTGGCTGATACACCAGAAGGTTGTGCCACTCAGAGAGACCTGGACAGGCTGGAGAGTTGAGTGGAGAGGAACCTTATGAAATTCAACAAAGGCATGTGTAGGGTCCTGCATCTAGGGAAGAACAACCCCAGGGACCAGTACAGGTGCCAGTAGGGTTGACCTGCTGAGAAACATCTCTGCAGAGAAGGATCTGGGAGTTCTGGTGTACAACAAGCTCTCCATGAGCCAGCAGTGTGCCCTCGTAGCCAAGAAGGCCAATGTTATCCTGGGGTACATCAAGAAGATTGTGGCCAGCAGATCGAGAGAGGCTATCCTCCCCCTCTACTCTGCCCTGGTGAGGCCACATCTGGAATAGTGTCCGGTTCTGGGCTCCTCAGTTGAAGAAAGACAGGGAACTACGGCAGAGAGTCCAGTGGAGGGCTACCAAGATGCTGAGGGGGCTGGAGCATCTCTCATATGAGGAAAGGCTGAGAGAGCTGGGTCTGTTTAGCCTGGAGAAGAGAAGACTGAAGAAGAAGACAGACAAGATATGTCAACGTTTATAAATATCTAAAGAGTGGATGTCTAGATGAAAGGGTCAGACTCTTCTCAGTGGTGCCCAGTGACAGGACAAGGGGCAATGGATGCAAACGGAAACACAGGAAGTTCCATCTCAACATGAGCAAAAACTTCTCTGTGAGGGTAACGGAGCACTGGAACAGGCTTCTCAGAGAGGCTGTGGAGTCTCCTGCTCTGGAGATATTAAAAACACACCTGGATGCAATCTGGTGCAACCTGCTCTAGATGATCCTGCTGTAGCAGGGAGGTTGGACTGGATGATCTCCAGAGGTCCTTTCCAACCCCTACCATTCTCTGATTCTGTGATTCAGTCTACTGCTCATCCTTTAGGTAGCTTCCAGACACAGATATAATAAACTTTTGTAATTTGGACTGTATTTACATAAATTTGCTCTCACTTTGTTTATTAGCATTGGAATGATATACTCCTTTTTCGGTCAAATTCCATGCTCTTACTTCCTGTAAAAAACATTCTTCAGCTCTGTGTGAAATTTCTCCTAGGTGGATCCACTTTTACAAGAATCAGACTAGAAGGATACCAGCAAAGCAAATATGGGCAGGGCAGCCCATAGAGATACGCAGTGTGAAAAAGTTTTTTGACGTAGTCACAGACTTTATACTATGGTTGTGTTTTGAATTTCGTAAGTCTGTTGCTTTCAAATTCTTAAACTGTCATTCACTGAAGCATTGTGGCACACCAACATTGTTTGTTGCATAGAATAATGTGGTATTAAGTCTTCTGCAGGACTGGAATTTGTTCCATTTAGTCCAGGTTAAATTATAACCTTGCCCATACTTTCTACACATTTGCAAAACATGTTTGCATGTACATTCCTATCACTTTACAAATAATTATGTTCAGTGTGTGATAGAAAATTTCCAGGGAAAGCACCAGGATTATTATTGAAAAAAATCTTGGAAAGGATTAAGAATAAATTAATTGGGTCTGATTTACAAATATTTGCTTTTATTTTTATAAACTCTGTGGAGGCATAGGGAGTATGCTAGGTATGTCTAGTACTGCAAATACAGAGTGCTTTCACTGTATTATTTTTGCCACTTAGTGGTGAGAGGCAACATTAAAATGATTTAGTAAAATTTAGAAACTTGCAGAATCTCAGTTAATGAGATCTCTGTTCATTATTCTTGGCCCTGGCTCAGTTTGCTACATGATGTGCCTTGTATCATGAGACTATGATCTAATTATTGAAGTCACCGAGCATCAATTTCAATTTGGCCTGATCTCTTGTTTTTTTCCAGGAAGATGGACTCTGAATTAATAGATCTTTGTGATCCTAACCCCCATACCTATAGCAGAAGACACGTGCTGTATCTCACCTAGTATTCTCATGAGTGTTTCCCCTGCAATAGACCCCAGTCTTTTTTTATGTTTTTTGTACTTGCAAATGTAGTTACTAATTAATCTAAATAGTGACTGATTTTATTAACAGTTCCTGCAATAAACCTTACAAAAGCTCTATCAGCCTTTTTCTTTTCCCCTTGAAGTCATGCCACAACTTCAAAGAGAGAAGAAAACAGGATTTTATGCCTTTGTAATAGCTAATACCACAGCATTGGATCAGCACAGAAGCTAGTGCAGATAGCTGAAAAATACAAAGGGACCCTCTTTCTATTGAATATGCATTAGATCACTGATTTCCTACATGTTCATTTTTACTTCTATCAACTGTATTACCTTTATACTTGTAGGCCTCTGCTGCAAGAAGTAGGAAAGGATAAAAACCGCCAACTAGATATTAACCATGATGCTCTACTTCAAAAGACGTCAAGATGGTTCTGTAAACTGCAAAACTTGTAAGTCCATCTGCTTTACGAAAAACCAGATCCTCCCAAATATTATTATTTCTGTAATATTTTCACAACACTGTTTAATTTATTGCTAAAGGAAGGAATGTGATGTTTTACTAGCATTTACTTAAAGCAGCATGATTTTTTTATGGCAACAGCTGGAATATAGTAAGTAACAACATTCTATCATGCTTTTCAACAGCCCTGTAATGGCTTTGCACGGAAGAGAACTTCGAAAGTACACTGTGTATATCATACGTACATGTCTAGATTTGGCTCTTCTTGCTATGTTATGCTGCACAGGTTCAAGAGGAGGTGGGTAATGAAAGCTGACACTGAGATCAAACAGAGGTGCGCCAGATCTGATGTATAAAATAGATCGATGTCTGTGGTTAATTTAGATATGGTTTGTAAGAGGCACAATGGACCTCTCAGTTTTACCCAAACTCAGAGATACTTTTGGGCACAATGCCTGTCATGGGGAGTAGAAGGAGCTAGTATAGCATGACATAGCATGGTACTGTACAGTATTGTACAATAGAGCAGTCCTGCCATCCTCTAAGGTTTAAATCCACCAGAGTAAATCTTCTACAGGTTCAATTCTGCTTTCTGGATACTTCATGTCCAACATAACCAGAGCTGAGTATTGAAGATAAATAAATAGCATCAGTGTGCTTCAGTGAAAGTCTGCTCAGCTGAGCACAATGTACGAGTAGTTTTACTTTAAACCAGGTCCAACAATCTGCAGTGGTTACGCTGAGCAGATGAAAAGTCTCTAATGAGACAGCTAAAAGACACTGCAGGAAAATTCTCCAGTACCCAATAAAAACATACAAGAAACATAGGAATGTGATTTTTTTCCCTATTCCTTGCTCTAAGGAATTAGAAGATGATGTAACAGAGGTTTTGATTCTCTCCACTCCCAAAAAACAAGAATTCTTAAAATGGGAAATCAGCAATAAGTTTACCAAAGAGTGATAAAATGGGCTCCTCTGAATTTTGGGGTTTTTTTTTTGTTTATGCTTTCCATGAGAGGAAGATGGTGTTGCGCCTGGCAAATTACTAAGTCAGCTGTCTAGCCTACGGCAAGTCAGTACCTTACAGATCTGTATTGCTTTGAGTTGCGTGTATCACCATGCTTGTGCATAGATAGCTCCAGAGCTCTTCTGAGAAACCAGTAGCCATTCAGGTAATACAGTCTAGACATCACATGTTTTTTCAAGTCGTTCTCCAAAGACAGAACATTTTCAAAACTTGGATTTGCTCTTTTTGCTCTTCTCAATATCCCAGGAAATCATAAGCTGTTCCCAGCAATGATGAATATATAGCCATGCAGCTGACAGGAACTCAAAACAGGTCCCTCCCTGAAAAAAAAAAAATTAAAAAAAAAATCCAAATGAAAACACTCCTATAAATCTCAGACAAACCATATCAGTGATACAAGAAAACACATCAAGAGCTCACGAATACCTTGTGAACACCAAAAAAACCACATCAAGCGTGTGTGCATAGCATGAGAGATGTCAGACAAGGGGCAGGGAGGTCTTGAGCCACAGTTATACGGTGTCAGTGTAGACATCTAGAGCTCAGTAGTGAAACAGCGAAGTTTAGTCATGCTAAGTATATACTTATGAATTCCTTTAAGGCAATGTTTTAAAACTCCCTTTAGCATATTTATTTATCTTAATATTTGGAAAAGCTTTTACTCACTACTCATAGAAAAGTATGGATTTCCGAGGAAAACACAACAGAAATAGGGATTAATTTTTAAACACATTTACTAGTGGGAGATAATTCAGGAAAGAACTTAAATGAATTACCCACATGCATGTTAGTTATCTGTAAGATAACATTATCTGTGCTTCAGCTGCTGAGGGATGTCACAGTAAGTTAACACCATAAAATCTTTGAAATGCTTGAGCGTAGAGTCTAAAGCTCTTTAGTAGAGAAAAGAAGAGTATTAATGCAGCATTAGGTACGATTCCCACTTTAGGAAACTGTACCGAACAACAGTGCTTTCTGTGCTTATAACACAAATACCAATATCCATCCCTGCCCTACTGGAACCTGCAGTCCTAATACATGCTATCCAGCAGGATTTGCCTTGGGATTTCTGCCGTGATATTCAGGGAAAAGCATAATAACAGTGTGTTGAGATCCCTGTTTCAAATATGGGCTTGTTTTCTCCTGTGCTGTTGTCTGTCCATTTCCTTAGAATATAAACGGGGGCAGGAACACTCTTCACTCTCCGTTTGCATTGCACTTACCACTGGTACACAATGCTCCGGGCAGGTAAATGTTCCTATTATTTTTATTCTTTTTCATTTTTCTTGTTCTTGCTTATTAGAACAACTATTATAAAGTAGAAATGGCTGCATTTTGATTTGTTTCTATACAGAAAAGACTGGAAGACAAATCTTCCATCTGCTCCGTTGACAGAGCCCATATGTAGCTGCCCTGATAGTCCACTATCAATTAAAGAAATGCCAGCTCTGTTTGTTAAAATACAAAAGGGTCCTTTAATGCAGGACTCCTCAGATTGATTGGTGGCCTAGCAACTCTCATAGTTTTTCCATTTAACTGTTTATTCATATACTTTCAGAGATGGCTCTTGCTACATATATCTGAGTACGTTTGCTATCCTCCTCCTCCTCCCATTTAACAAAACCAGAAACGTTTAAATGCCATATTAAATATAAACATTGTTCTACTTCATGAGAAGTTGACCATTTATATGGGGAAACACAATCATGCAATCATGGTAGGCTTAAACATGAGCTGGGAAACTGCTACACCTGAGTTTGCGAGGTGAGGAGCCCTAGAGACCACTCGCTTGACAAAATAAGACACCTTAGGGGTGGAATAGGGCTATTTCTGTGCTCCTCAGCACCTGGAAAAAAACTACTTTGACACAGTACCATGGGATCATATGGGCATTTTGTCAGTGCTGAGCAGGAACAACGGGAAGGTGAAAGGGCAACTGAAGAGTAGGTCGTGTACTTTGTGGTGGGCAACTGAAGATGGAATCCGGGGCAAGGGCAGCTGGAGCAGGAGGCGAAGGTGTGGGTAAGGGAGAGAATTGTTCCTTCTCGCTGGGCTTAAAATTCCAGCTTGGTTTTAGCAACCACAGGGATTTACTGCCCTTTCAATTGGTGGGATGAAACCCAGTGGGTGTCCTCTGGTGACCCACTTTTGGGTCATGCCCCAGTGCTTGTAAACTGTTGGTCTGACAGATCTCAGCAATAGGAAGTTTATTCTGATGTGGTTCTTGAATGGTTTAGGAGATGTTTTGGAGGGAGTTTTGATGTAAGTCATGGAGCACTGATGTGGTCTGTCTGTGTTTTTCCATCTGTTTTTGTTCAGGGAGGGACCTAGTTTGAGTTCCTTTCACCACATGGCAAGTTCCTCATTGCACAGATTTTTGCATGATCCCCCTGCATTTTAGGAATGCCTAAAAGCCAGACTTGACAAAGAGTAGGAAGTGTCTGATCCTGAAGAGCTGCTGGAAAAATCTCGCCCAAGATTGCATGACACTACCACCAGCATTGGCACACCAGCAGCAAGACTTCAGAAGGTGTTGTGTAACCAAACTTTTCCTTGGGTTTTCAGAAATACTTAAGCATTTGACCTGTTTCAGTATGTTTGAAATATCTATTGGTTGCTTTTCAGGCACCACTGAAGTGAAATTCAGGGCATCAAAGCTGGGATCCTGCTCCATTAGCTTGGAGCAAGCATAGCTGGGTAGCTGGATGCCAGGTGATCACAAGTACCTACCATTTTCTTTTGGAAGAGGTAGACACCCCCTGGAAGCAGGCTGGCTTCCTGAACAGGGAAGGAAGGGAAAGGGGAGCGCTGTGTGGGTCAACTAAATACCTGCAAATGCATCTGTCTCTTTCCAGCAGATGAATAAAGAGGATGAACATCTCGACTCAGTCTCCCCAGACCCTTTTGAAAATCTGATCTTATTTCACTAAAGGACAATTGAACTTTCTATCTGCTTCCTTCAGTCTAAGATTCATTGATCTCTGCAGAGGAAACATTTTTAAAGGATTTTTTTTTTTTCCTAGTTTCCCATCTTCTATTTGTGTTCCTGAATGAAAAAACACAGTGCATCCTTAGAACTTAGAAAATTTCACACTGATGTAAAACACAGCACAAAAGCCGCTTCTGGTATACTGTCAGGAAAACCATTCGTCAGGTTCACTTTAGAGATGAAGTCTACAAAATACTGTGTCCTGTAATAACAAACAGAAGACAGAAATAAAGTTACAAAGTACAGACAGGAAGCTTTTCTTAACTTTTTGGACAGCAGCTACTGTCCTCATAGTGGGGCTGTGAAACTGGGACAGGAGGTAGATAGGGTAGTATGTGGTAGCTGAAGAAAGGGATGAAGTAACTAAGATAATTATGATATCCCATTTCCTTGGTGAATGACTCAAGAACTCATGACTCGTGCTTTCCGTGATGACCCTAACAGCATATACTGACTTTTCCTATGTAGGCACACATAGCAAGGTGATAGTAATCTTGTGTGTGTTTTTTATTTTCACTTGTACCTGTGTATACAATTATATTGCCTACTGTTCCATAGACCACATAATTGATGTATGGCTAACACCAGCTGTGGTAGATTGGGCAGAGATTGGCTGGTAGTAGAGTAAAGAGCTGGAGAGAAGAGACAAAAGATCTGACGATAGCTTGCCAACCAGGTCAGTAGTTCAAATGACAATTCAGCCTCTTTCTTGTAGCATATCAGTGACATTTCAGTGGCATGGAAAAATGATTGTACCAAGAAGAAATATTAGCAGATAGGCAGGGACTTTCTTTTCCAAGGTCTGAAGATCTTAAAACTGTGTTAGAGTTTTGCTACAGTTTAGTGTGTTTGGAGATGGAGCAGTCACTGAGCTGGGTGACTGAGGAGTTCTTTAGTCCATGTGGATAAAAAGCATCATATGCTGTGGCAGTGGCAACATATAGCTTAGTGTAGATGGTGTAAATTTAAGACTAACATTATTTCTTTCCTGGGCTTTGCCATTTCTCTACTAGAAATTACTAGGTTCATGCAGCACAAAAAAGAAATAAATCCCTAAATACTGAAATAATCCAAGAAAATCTTGGGCATTCTGGCATGTTTGCATAGAAGGCTTTTGGCCCATTTGTGGTGTCACCAGTCTTAAAGACCTTTTAGACTTGCAACACAAAAGGAAAATATTTAACACGAGAGCCTTGAGGTTTTTGCAGGTAACTGGTGTTGTAAACCACCAAAGGGACAACGATTGCTTGCTGATCCAGAATGAACTGTGCTAAGCTATACATACCTGGATGTTGTTCTTGTTGTACACTGGCACAATAACAGTAAACAGAAAGCAGTACTCAGAAGCCATTTACCTGGCTGAGGAATCAGTGCAATGTGTGACAGGAAAAAATGGCTTGGCAACCAGACTTGAACCATTTTTCATGAGCAAAACTGAGACCGACTATGCTTCCAAATGATTACTGTACAGAGGCTTTTTTTGAGAACAAAGGATGTGTATTAGAAATAATTTTCTGCTGATGCCTCTTCTCTTATGCAAGATGATGTTCAAATTGAATCTAAAAGCAAAAAAAACAAAAGCATGTTCACAAAACCAAGCTGAAAATAAAGTGTTTTCGATTTTGTTAACCACTACTTAAGATGGTCCTTGTCATGACACACTGTAATTGCTACTATAGGTACTAGTACCAAGGTCTTAATTTCCCAAATTTTTTTTGAAAGGGGTCGAGAACTAGATTTAACAAAAATTTCCCTTTCCCAACTCAGATGTTTTCTGTGCTAGTCTGGGAGAAAAAAAACATCAAGAATGCTATCTATAGAAAGACAGCATTTTGACTCAAGAAGTGCCTGACCACAAACTGTCATAGGGAGGCAGATTTTTATGGGAAAATACCTATGTTTTCTTCCTCTGCTTTTATACTTCTCTCTATTTATCTGGATTGACCACTGCTGGAGAAGAGCACTGGCCTTTGGTCTGATTCATACGTGTCTCCTTACGTTCTGCCCTCGCACTGATACAGGGTACAGGGAGTGCAGTGGTAAGAGGCATGATGCAAGGCATTGCTGCTTTAGTTTTCACAAACTGACATACTCATAGGACTTACATATTTTCAAGCACATAGAAAAAAAAATTAAACTTTTATAACCTCAGAGAAATATAAAATGTATATTACAGCTGTGGAAACAGAGCCAAAATACTGTTGTTGGGCTGGAAGAAACGGTGAAGAGATACCTCCTTAACAATAGAAGCTGCTCACATCTGACCAGAGCAGTGGGTCCTTCCTTTCGTGAAGCGGATCAAAATAAGACATTGTTATTAGTTACCCAATAATCTTAGGAAGCAGGTGGTATTTCTTACCAGCACCTGACAACAGAGGGGGCATGCATGGTGGCCCCATTGTTTGGATTTGGGCTAAGCATGGGAAAGTGGCATGTAGAAACTAAGTTTAGCATTCTGTAGTGTGACAGTTTCATCTTTCTTATCATATAATCTTCATCTAGTTCTTGAGCATTTTTAACCTATGAGAAAAAGGGGTTGGTAGCAAACTTTCCCCCTTAGAGGAACCCCAGCTACTGTTATGTTTCCCTAAGTGGCTAGAAAGTTCACATACAATTTGTGAAGGTACTTTTTTGAGGCTACATGTTGTCTTGTCATTATTCATACCCTACTTCTGCAGGATGCAGAGATCTCAGTCATGTGCACTGGTCTGAAGCCCACCTGTGGAGGAGAAGCACAAACATTGAAACTGCCCTTCCCTGAAAAACTATGGCTCTTTTTAGTGGGATTCTCTTGAACAGAAGGAGGGAGAAATGCTAGTTTAAAACTAGGTATAATCGTATCTGATGAGCTGTTGTATGATCATGAACTTACACTGTGTTAAAGTGTGTAAGCCTCAATGTTGAAAAGTTGCAATTATTGCAACTCCCCTGCCTACACTACCTTTTCAAAAAGTTTTTTGCCAATTTTTCGTCCTTCTTAAAACCAAAAAAAAGCTATTATTTTTTCCCCCTCTATATTATGTCATGTTTCCTGGGCAAGTAGCAAAATCTGGAAAATGGAGGAGCAAGAAGTGGAGTATAGGACAAAATGGGGAGTGTTGTGGACTGAGATGAGGAGAGTAAGTAATATCTGAGAACTTCAGCAAAAATATTTCCTAGCCACACTGGGAGGTCTCAGAGAGGACTGAGAGCCTTTCATGTTTGATGGAGGTTGCAAGGAAATACATATTTTCAGTCCAATAAAGAGATGTTAAATCATGTAGGTTGAAACAATACTGAACTGCACATGCTAGCAGACTACGTAAATCTCAGGGCAATGGAAAGGCCAAAAGAAACATTAAGGAGTCTGTACCTTTTTAGGGAAAAGCCTTTAGAATTTAATGAAGTACTGAAAGAATGATGTAGGGATTTCCATAATTCACAATTAAATCCTGGAAGGATATTTTGAAGATCTGGTAGAGACGTTATTATTTTCAGTTACATTCTGAAGTCTTTAAGCTCAGAAGCAGGGAGGACCAGGCAAACTCTCCATGAGAGACAATGCAGCAATAAATTCAATGTTGGACGTTGGACGTTTCCAAGCTGACACTGTGTGCACTCTATTGCTATATATTTCCATCTATTTCATTAGGCTGCTCACGGCAAACATATGATATCTTTAACAACTTTCTGCTTCCTCCATCAGCACTTAATGGGTAAATCAAATTTAGGCTAATAAGAATACAATTAACAACATCTGAGGCACTACTCCAGCGAGGATTTGATTATGACTGATTATGTTGCACACGTCAAGATCACTGTTAATCTTTGGCATGAGGAACCGATTAAAAGGGATTTTTTTTTTTTACATCAATTATATTTTTCTTTAAAAACTTCCCACAAACAATCTGTTGGCATCACAACATGTTTTCTAATCATTGATGGAGGTTGTGCTGAAGGAAATGTTTCGAGTGAAAAGATGCCAGAAGTTTTCCTAAGTATGATGACATTCAGCTAATTATATGCAGTCTTCTTTTCCAGTTTGTAAGGATAGGTAATGCCCTGTCAAAACACCCACCCCTATGCTCTTTGCACTTTTCTGGAAAGATGATCATGCTCACACTTGCTCTCGCAGTCCCAAAGATGCTGAATTTATTTCAAAGGGAAAAAACTTAAGGGGAAAATTGGCAACTCCTCTGCTGCTGCTTGTTTTCCAAGTGAATTGTCATAAGGCAGGTCTATATTTGTTACAAGGCAACCTTGCTTTTCCCTGTTCCTTAGTCACAGATGGGCCCTGGCCCAAGAGTAAGGGATAGTTTTGCAAGCCACCACACCACTCACCTTATGTAGGTCTAACACTGGTAGTTGGAAGCTCTCAGCCTTCAGGGACAGGCTTTTGTACTACTTTTGCATAACGGAGAAGAGAGCGTCTATGGTCTGAACCTCATGGTGAGAAAGGGAACGAATTAGAGCAGTGGCATCTTCTTGTTGCTGTAGGAACACAGAGGTGTCCTAAGGGCTCAGGCACAGGTCCAGATAGGTCATGTCATTTTTTGGTGAATTCTTCCCCTAAAAAGGAATTATTCTGAAGTGAAAAATCTAAGTCAAATTGCTTGGCTTTGCTCCTATATTTGAGGTTTTTGACCACCTTTATAGACTTCCTTCCTCCTCTTTGTCTAAGCCATCTGCTGCAGTCTGAATAAATCAGTGACGAGTCTATGTTCCAGACTTGCTTGGGAAACCCCCTGCCACAGCATGTGGTGAGTCCAATGTTTCTTTTATGGCAAGTATTTTCTTTACAGAATCAAACGATCATCACTGAGCTACAGGCTTCACCTGAAGATTTGTGTGAACATTGTCATATATACACATGTTCATTTCTAATTTAATTTTCAGGGACAGCCATTATACAAGTTTCTCCAGCTCTAACATGCTAGAGTTGATTGAACTTCTGTTCCTTGAAAAAAATGCTGATTTGATGCCATATCTCAGTTTTGCAGTTACCTTTCTTTTGCCAATTTATTCCTGCTAGAGAAGAAAACAATATCTTCCTAAAAAGGTTTCTTCAAAAAAATTAATTTCCTTAAGAAACTAAACAGGTCTTAAAAGTACTCAAATGCTATAAGAGAGTCATTTTTTCTTTCAAAACATTTGAAATATAGTATTTGACTTAACATGAACTTCATTTACCCTTTTTATTTGTCAAATGTTTGACATTGATTTTTTTTTATTTATTTTGGTTTTACTAAAAATTTATTTTTGTTTTTATTTAATTCCAAGGGACTGACAAATCAATTATGCATGATGTATTGGAAATAATAAATCAGTCAATCTGTTTAGTGCCTTCACTGCTAAAATAAACACAGCTAATTAGATACAGATGGTAACAGCAACTCTTCTAAAGTTAAATACTAATCGATCGAAAAGGATGGTTTTGTGATATCACCATTTGGTCAGGGCTTGTGAAATCTGAGCTTGATTCCCAGTTTTGCTAGGCACATAATCTCATTTAAGTTATTTCTTCCCACTTAAGCTCATCACCTTAGCACAAACAGACACCTCCAAAGTTGAGTCACATTTCTTGTGCCAGATGACTGTCTAGGATAAGACTCCAGGGGGTGGCTATTTCTCTGCACTGACTACAAAACTACTGAGATGAATCCCTCTTTTTCTGGCTCAGGCAAGTCCTTTATACTTGAGAGAAGGGAGTCTTTGGACAAAGATCTATTTTTTGTCACTACCTTCCAAAGCTCGCTAAGGTAATCTGCGCCCTGTCCAAAGCTATACCAGAGTTTGCAAAGGGTAATGGTTTGGGTTAGTTCCAAAGGGTATCAGTGTCACTATGATGGAATGGCCTATCCATCTAAAGACTGAAAATACAAGTCTCTCAAAAAATTGTGAAGACAGAAAAACTTACTGTTCCCCCATCTATGCTTAAAACAATGAGGCTGCTGTGGACAGAACCATGCCTAGCTAGACTGTAGGATTCTACTTACTTGTCCATTTTATTCAGATGCCTTGGTTAAATCCTTGTATGGCCCAGGCACTTAGGAAGACCTGCATTTAAGGTATGGAAGACATGGATCTTTCGTAGCTATATGCACAGTGACAAAGAAATTAGACCAAAAAAAGAAAAAATCGTATACAGTTAACTACAATGCCAGTTCTACTACTTCCAGCACTGATAAGCACTGATATTTTGGGGGGTTCATCCCATGGGGATGTTGTGCATGTGACTAAAAACCTGTGGTCTCTCATGAGAAGGAGGGAGGCAACATCTCATGGGACTGGAAGAGATCACAGCCTCATTTTACTAGACACAGCCAGTTTACAAGCTCACCTCCTCAACCTATCCCAGGGGCAAGGGACAAATATCAGCAAGAACCAACTCTGTACTTATGGATTATAACCTTCAGGGCCACAGCATGTAAGAGTAATTGTTCTTCCATCAACCAAAGCCAAAGTATTTAACAGAGACACAAATAAAACTGCAGTCTATGTACACGTTCTGGAGTATCCTCTCCTGTTCTCGGTATCCTCTCCTGGGAGATAGAAAAGGAGAATTTGTCTGCCCTAACTTTAGGCAGGATATTTATCTTCTAAGTATTCTGTCTAATCTAGTTTTCTAGGTGAGTAGAGAATGATTGACACCTATAAGGATAACACATCATATCCTAAAATAGGTTTCACCAGTAAGTCTTTCATACAGGTTAAATATAGACTTGCCTCTCTCCATTGATGACAGAGAAAACAAACGAACAATTTAAACTAAATTTGTTCCTTGAAGATGGCTGAAGTTAGGTAGAGATACATCCTACTTCCAACAGTCTAAACCCACACAGAAAGTCTCCACTTTATTTTTCGCAGTTCCAAAATGCAGTTTCAAGACATTTTTCTAAAATGTCCTCCCTCAAAAATGCTCTTGGTTTCAACATTTCAAGCTGTTGCTGCCCAGGGCTCATTAGTCTGGGAAAAGCAATCCTAGCACTTCTCATAGATCTGGGCAGAATTCCCACAGATCATTGTTCTTTCCAGTCATTATTTCACGAACTGCTCTTAAGTCACAGTCTGCATTCATAGAAGACACATAAGATTATTCAGAGTCTCATGCCTGCATTACAGGGCGGAAGAGTTACCATGAAAGTACTAAAAGCCATATGCAACATAGTTAAGTACTAAACAGATTACTGATTTGTGGCATCATTACTGATTAAGAGAAATTTTGGATTTTGGGAGAAGTCTAATTTGACATTTCTCTACTTAAATCCTAAGCTAACCCATGGTGGATATATGGTACCCTTTGCTACTCCAGCAATTGGAACTTCATTTTATTCAGAATGTTATTCAGCTGGATATTATTTCAGCTGTCTGAACATGGTCTGCATAAACTGTCGCAATGTCAGATTGGTACCCTGAATGCGGGTGCAATAGAAGGAAGAGACATTGTGAGATTCCCAGTACCCAAACTGCTCAAAACTAACTGATATCATTTTTGCTGTTGTCATTGTTCACATCCAAAACCACGTCAGGCACCTCTTCCTCTAAAACAACGTTCTTGGCAGCTTCAGCAAAGGAGTTGTGAGTCAAATTGCCACAGAAACTGGACTGTCTTCTCATAGCTAAGGGTGTTTCCACAACAGCAGGTGGGAGGTACATTGGCAATATGCGAAAGCATTGTCACTGCAAGCGCTTTTACTATTCTGGGATTTTATAAAGGACTTAATGCCTACCACTTCAGTCTTATTCCTGATCACAACATTCACTTTAAATTACACGTATATCCACAATTACGCATTTTTCTACTCAAAAGAAGTATAGTCGTTGCTTAGAAAGGGGTAATGTAGTTCAGCAAAACTAAGAATTGCTCCAGAGGTCAACATTTTGAAGTTTGGAACATGTATATAAACACATAACTAAAACCAGTTGTGGTAGTAATAATAATGATGATGATAATAATAAAATATATCATATGTTGCATCCATCTGTCTGTTGTCAACCAGTTACACGAATATTAAAGCACTCCAGTAACTCTTTTTGTATAATTTCTGAACTGGCTGAGACAGAAGATCCCTGGAACATGTTCAGGAAATCCAGATCTGATGAAAATGTCTGCCTATTTTGAAACCAGGGAAGCTTGTTAAATGCATCTAAGCTTTTGGACGCTTAACCAGAACTGAACTTCTTTTGCAGTATGCCCGTTAATGATTGGTACCATCTGAAACTGTCATTGTGAAATTCAGAAGTATGAAAAACCCATCTGGTTTTACTATAAAATTTAAACTCAACCCTTGTGCATTCAAAAACTTACGTTCGAATTCTTGTTTACCCCTAAAACTCAGGGGAAATTATATGTCCTCACATATGTAACACCAATTAGCAGATTTCCTCATCAAGGTGAAAGTGTTCCAGCAAAGCCTGATTCAAAATCTAAACATAAAGTCCTTTTTTTTTTTTTTTTTCCCAGAGGAATGGCAAGGTAGACAGATGGGAGCAGCAGAATATGAAAATAAGATTTACATGAAATGACAAATGCTGAATATTGTTATCCCAGTGCCTCTCTTCTTTCCACAGACAGCTTTAACCTATTTTCACACATTTTCAACATCAGCAACATTTGCAGAGTTTGCATGAGTCAGATCATGGGTGGTCTTTGTCTTGTTCTCATTAACTGGAGGTCAGCAAGAACTCAGTGGTGGAGATTATAATTGAGATGTGTCCTCAGAATAAGGGAGGAGCTGTCGAGCATTAGAGAAGAGAGTATGGACAAAAGAGAGCAAGTTCTCAAATAAAACAAGGAGTGTGAAATAGTGTTGTTTCCTGGTGTCTCACATTGGTGCTGCTTCTAAGCTGGAGTTGAAGTTCCTTGCACTCCCACACCTCTTTCAGGAGCATCCCATGCACCACTTCCCCATACACCACTTCAGGAACTCCCTGAAGGTCTGATAGGTTCCCACAGATCAGTCAGTCTGTTTGTCTTAAATTCTTTCTTCCTGCTGAGGTCCTCTCTGCTTCTTTCTTCTCTGGTCCCCGCCACAAGAGGCAGCCTGGGTCTCTCACACTTTTACACCCTTCAGCATCCTCTGCATGTCAATGGGTTAACATGTTTTGAGAAGACAGTCAGATGTGAGATGGGAAAACTGAAATGCATGAACATGTTAACGGCTGCTGTAAATCTGTTTTGCTTATACACAATACTAAACCATTGGAAGCTGGTACCAGTACTAACCGCATGTTGGAGCTCCATGACTTCCTTGCTTGCCTCTCTTGGCTTTCACCAAAATCATTTGAGTTCATCCCATTGACATTCAGATTATTCTCTGAGATTTTGAAATTGATTCCACTTACTGAAATATAGAAGTGTTAAAAAATGGAGGTTAGGGCTTAATTGCCTTCAGCCAGTGATTATTTCAGCATTTATAGGTCCAACAGAGACCTCACAAAGACTAAGACCATGGTTCCCACAAAGGCTCTTGACATACTCTGCTATATAATGAGCTTGCAGGATTTTTCTTGTACCTCTTATCTTAAAAACAAGAATTTATATTTATATCCATTCTGGGTTTCTCGGAATGTTGTCTTTGTGGCTGACAGCTCATATTAGCCTCAGTGGTACCTTTTCAGTAGTGCCGTCAGGCTGGGTCCCATTTCAACTGGGAACGGCAGCCTGAAGGCCCTAGAAGTGTTTTGAAGGGACTCATTCTCTTCCCAAAAGTGACTATGTGGCCTATCACCCCCTTCAAGTTCTGCTTCTAATGGTGCAAAATGGTTATCCTGCATTTTGTAGACAGGTTTCTTTTCGAATAAATGATCAGACAAGATGCACAGCAAGAAGCTGCTCCTCTGGAGCAGAGAGTTACCTTTGTGATGGTCTGTCCCTGGTTTCACTTCAAATGCCCTCAAATCATCCAAAAGGTTTTGGAGGAAAATTATCTTGATTTCACAACCCACAGAGGGTGTGACATTTTTCCTCTTCACAGTCACATTGTGAGGCAAGTTGAGCAACTCTTATCCAGTACTTTGGGAGTTACAGTGGAAAGTATTCCTATAAATGTTTCCACAATATTTTTCCTTAATTAAACGTTTCACTTCTCATACTAAGAAATTCCCTCGGCATTAAACAATAGAACTTGAACGTAACTTTGGTGGTGACAGAAGAATACAGTTAAAAAGACAAGATTTTCTAACCTTTTTTTTTTCTTTTTGTCACTTCCCACTCTTTAAGCACAAGATGGAAGTGCGAGTGAAGTGTTGAATACTCCAGCAGCTCACTAGCAGGTTTATATGACACCAAGCTGGGGGGAAGTGTCGATCTGCCAGAGGGTAGGATGGCTCTGCAGAGGGACCTGGACAGGTTGGATCGCTGCACAGAAGCCAACGGGATGAGGTTTAATGTGGCAAAGTGCCGGGTCCTGCACTTTGGCCACAACAACCCCAGGCAGCGCTACAGGCTGGGGGCGGGGTGGCTGGAAAGCTGTGTAGAGGAAAAGGACCTGGGGGTGCTGATTGATGCTCGCCTGGACATGAGCCGGCAGTGTGCCCAGGTGGCCAAGAAGGCCAATGGCATCCTGGCCTGTAACAGGAATAGTGTAGCCAGCAGGAGCAGGGAGGTGATTGTCCCCCTGTACTCAGCCCTGGTGAGGCCGCACCTCGAGTACTGTGTCCAGTTTTGGGCCCCTCACCACAAGAAAGACATCGAGGCCCTGGAGCGTGTCCAGAGAAGGGCAAC